>VWZK01001347.1:237942-253331 GCA_013396935.1 Baryphthengus martii | reverse complement strand
TTTTTTTTTTTTTTTTTTTTTTTGCATGCCACAGTGTCATCACAGATCTTCAGCAGTGACAGTTGACTGACAATTTATCTCCTTTTGTATAAATGAGACATAGCTACTGGTCGGACTACTCTGCTCCCAATGGCAAAGAAACAGAAAAAAAAAAATCTTTCTTTCTAGGAAAAGACTAGGACTTAAAATGTCATCTGGTCCATTCCTCTACTCCAAGACAGAACTGTTAGGGTTTAAACTATATTTTGGCATTTTTGAGTCTGTATCTAGAATAGCATGTATCTGATGACTACATGATACAAACGAAACCAAACCTCCCCCACCCAAGAAGAGGTTTCCACCCTGCAAACTCATTATGGAAAAAAATATGAAGAGTGATACTCTAGGAGTTTCACTTGAATTACATGGTTTGATCCATGGGAGGTTATCGTAAGCAGCAGTGCCTTGAAAGTGATGCTTTTAGTATAAAAATTCCTGAACAGAAGAATGCCTAGGTCCGCAGGTCTTGCCATTGGCTTACAACAATTTGATATACTGTGAGAACATCAGAACAGTTAACAATTGTCTGATAAAACAATACAGAAAAATACCTGCTTTATTTTCTTCATCTATTAGAAGAGCTGTACCAAAGTACAGCTATCATTAGACACATAAACTAATATGTTCAGCTTGCAGATAAGCAAATATTCCCTTCTCTCCAATGGAAAATGGGAATTAATAAAAAAAAACAAACCGGCATCAACAAAAAACATAATTTCATTGATGTAAAGACCAAAATCTTAATTCAGATGGGCAAATGAAATACAATTATTACTAGCTGTTGCTAGTATGCACCATAAAAGCATCTTTGCTCTTTTGCCATTCATACCTGCCTTTCCTTTTTATCATACCTGCCTTGCTTTTCCATTCCATTCTTTTTCTTGAAGCTCATTGTTGTTACTTTAGTTTTCAGAAGTTCTTTCTATAGTTCCACTTCACCTTATCCTAAAACTCTATGCTGACCTGTTCTCAAATAACCACCACTATGTTCTAGAAAACAGTGGAGAGCCAAGGAGCAATGGTTTTTCAAAAAAAAAAAAAAAAAGAAAGAAAGTACTTGCAACTATTTCAGTCCTCGTTTGCAGAGCAGCAGGCCGTTTGAGATGTTTCCACTCATGGAATAGCTGGGCTGGAAGAGGCAGAGAGGAGTATTTTGTAAAGAAAAGTTTAAATTTTTTGTATACTATTTCAAAACAAAGAAAAAGTGATTAGTTTTGCTTTACCATTGCAAACTAATTGTTTAGGGTTACTGCGTTACTGTGAAAATATTCCTTGCCTGTAGAATCAGTATCATGGCTAATGTGAGGCTACATGATCTACCTAACACTGTCGTGCAGCTCATTTCTGCACAAGAGTACCATTGCAGCAATAAAAATAATGCTACTAGCTAAACCAGAGATCCTGTTGTTTCCATGAGCACTTGTAAAAAAATCCTTCAAAAGGAGATTATAAGAAGCTCTGAAGTGACAAGACCTAGAACATGTATATTCATGTGGGAATTTACTTTTAATTACAGTTAATATCTTTGGTTTTACAGTGAATTCTGAGACAATTTCAGCTATTCCAGGTTTCTCCATCTCCATCCACACAGGAAGACATACTATCAAATATAGATACGAGAATGTCGAGAATGGAAAACTTAATTTTACTTGAACATTTGTAAGATATCCACATTTGCTGTATTAAGGAAAAGCTTTTCCAAAAATCATAGAATCATAGAATGGTTTGGGTTGGAAGGGACTTTAAAGATCATCTAGTTCTATCCCCCTGCCATGGGCAGGGACACTTCTCACTAGACTAGGCTGCTCAAAGCCCCATCCAATCTGGTCTTGAGCACTTCCAGTGATAGGGCATCCACAGCCTCTCTGAGCAACTAAAATACAGCTGGAGAAACAATTTGAATAATACAAAACAGTACAAAAATGTGAAAAAAAACCCAAAACACTATGGGCCCAGTCCTCCAGGTTTTCAATGATGACAATGAAAAATACAGGAATAGGACTGACTTACTTTGTAGTAGGAGGTGAGGAAAGGAAAATGTTACCAAATACTGAACACTTTTAGGTACAGCAAGACCCAAATTATGTTTACATAACATTTCTATCTATATCTATTTAATTTTGTAATTAGAAGTCTTCTATTCCCTTAAAAATGGATATAGAAAATACTACTGCACATATTGGCACAATCCCACCAAATAAATAATTTATCCAGCATCTATAACTGATAGGTACTGCATGATCATCAAATTATAAAGGTCATCAATACACACAGTAAGAGATGAAGGCAGAAAGTAGATCCTACTTCCAGTCTCTGGACAGCACACACAAGCAATAACTAGCCTGGCTAAATTATTTTATTAGAAAGGATTGAGGCAAGAAATATATAGTAAACTCTACAGATCACTAAAATAAGCCCCAGAAGAAAGCGAATAACCGTATGACCACTTCTGCCTTTTCCCATCCAGAATTCAACCTCCAGTTTTCCCTCTCAAGCTCTCCAACGTCTTTACCTCATCCACTAAAAACATGTATCTTGAAAGATCTCCTCCAGGGGAACAGACAACATTTACACTGATCACCCACCCTGGGGATGAGCTGTAGTTATTAGCATGGGATTGATGTGACTTTCAGAGATGACACTGTACCATTCTGTGTGCTTTTCTACACTGGAGTAACTGAGACATAACGTTATATTTCAAGAGAGTTGATGAATATGTTTCAAGACTTACAATCTGAGTGAAGGAAAAAAGCCAACTTGTAAATCTTTTCCAAGCTGTGCATTTTTATAGGAAGTGTTCAAAGATGCATGATTTTGATGGGTACCATAAGGATGACTACTCCTTCACGCTATTCGGAGAAGCTGTCTGGAACTGGAGGACGAGCAGTGAAGCATTGAAATAAATGAAATGTAAATGAATGCAAATGTAACATTAAAAAACATAGATCAATGAGCATCTTTCTGGTTTGATTTTTTTTTTGTTGTTATTGTCTGTTGGAGGACAATCAATTATGATAAAAGTTAAAGTAGTCTTTGACCAGCCCTTCCACAGAGTGAAACAGATAATTATCCTCCTATTAGCAATGGTTATGTCTCATATAACTTCCTTACAGCCGAGATAACCTGATCACTATAGAAAGAAGCAGGCATGAAGGGAAAAAAGGAAAAGCAGAAAGGAAATTGAGAAACAGAATTTTTAAAATGCAACGTGACTCAATGTATGTTCCATATGTTTTTTCCCAGTCTCAAACTTTTTACATATTTCTGTCCTGTACAAAGTAGCATTTTTTCTTTTAAGAATGCAAGTTCTGAACTTCAGCAAGAATCAGGCCACAGCCAATGCCCAGCTCCCCAGGAGTCCTTCCTTGCTTGCAGACTTTGTCACAGCTCTGCTCTGTTCTCCACCACCCTTTTCTATTCAGTTGTTTTGCCTCATTTTAGCTCTTGGGGGGTTAACTCTCTACCTCAGCAGCCATTGTCTTCAGGGCACCCTTTGCTTTGATTTTGCCCCTTGGATGAGTTTCTTTATCAGCTGCAGTTCTCTCTCCTTCTTAGCACTTCAGTGAGGACCTGCTCTTTCTTAGCACTCTGCAGAGTAATCCAGCTACCTATTACTCCTTCTAAAATTAAGTTTTTAACTTATTTATGTGCTCTTACATGGTGACAATTCATTTATACAAATGTCAGTTACTCCTATGCTATAACATTCAACTCTGTCTCTCTCTGCCCAAATAAGTACCGTCCTTTCTGCATACTCAGGAAGACTCACTCCTTCCCTGGCACAACCCTATAGACCTACACACCCAGACTGACTCCACACATCGCCTTATACGTGCTGCTGCTGAGCACATTCTTTTCCTCACAATCACTCAATCACACCCTCTTCTTCCTCTAGCACTGTTCATCTTTTAATAGCACAAATATTAAAGCCTCTAAAGGCTGCAGTTTCCAAAGAAACGGAAGCTCAACACACTAAGGAGCTCTCTTGTGTCTGCAGAAAGAAAAGGTAAAGTGGAGTGAGCACTAGTGAGTGGTCTATGAAATAGAATCATCCAGTGGCTGATCAGAAAAGACAAACATGAAAGAACATCCTGTTTGAGTTTCTATTACATCCACATTTAACAGGTGCTCTACAGTGTTCTTACAAGAAAGTAACATTATCTAAGTAGCTGGATTCCCATCCAGCTTGCACCCGCAACTGAGTTTAGCAGTTCATGTAAAAAGCAACTTAGATCTGTCAGACTTTCTTTTTTGGGATGCACTATAAATTCGGTTTGCAGCACACTGGCTGTACAGTAGAGGAAGACTACTGCCCACGATGCAAATTTGTTCCCAGCTTAGTGAGTTTTCTTGATGTACATCAAAATCCTACTTCTTGATTTGTTGTTTATGCTGAACTTCAGCTGTCAAATTCAGCTTTCCATTCACTTCTCTCCTAAATATTTATTTCATAAAGCATTACTCAAAAAGAAAATACTTGAAAGGACAGTTTCTTTGTATCATTTTACATTTGCAATTGCCTTTAGCATTTTAAGTCTATTCACTCAGAAATACAATGAGGTAACATACTGTAGATCAAGTTAAATATCATAAGGTGCCAAATGTTGAATAGCTATAGATATGAAAAATCTCTTCAAATATCTGCCAAGCGAGCAATATTCTGGTTTCATCTGTAGAACTATACAGTCTCTAACATAAGCATGAATTTTGCAGTGCCTTTAGAAATGAGTTTCTTGATGAATCAAAATCACTGTAATAGGGAAGTCAGTAAAATAACTAATCCTACCTTAAAATAAATTAACATCTCTGTGTAATGCATGCACATTATATTTAAAAAACTCTTTAGAGCAGATAGTGTCAGCATGAGTTTTAAATTTGTGCAGTACTTGTACTTCACGTCCATTCTTTGTATTTTAGACTTTATGGTGTAAGAGGCCTGTACATTGAGTCCAACTGAGGATTTATCGAGCGGCAGACATCAGGAAATGTCTGAACCAGGAAAGTGCACAACTGGATCCCTCATAACACAATTAGTGTGCCATTGTGCAGTGCTCCAGGATGAAATGGCCTTACTATCTCTAAGGCCAGGGCAACGCTCACAGGTCAAACTCACAGCACACTTACCAAACACCATCCCAATTCTTCAACTGGATCTCTTCAGGTCACTTCACATATATGAAGTCCCAAAAGGCTTTAGCAGACCTTTTCAAAAGTCCATCTGGCAGCAGTCTAGATATGAATATGACACAAAAGGTATAATGCTTCCTAAGGAAAAGATAAAAGATGGAAGGAAACATCATTGGGATAATCAGAGAAAATCAGAAAAGGAAGGAGAGGTAAAGAATAAAAAGCACACGCTCAGCGTTCGTATTATGGAATTTTAATTTGTGTGTTCAGTTTTCATTTATTTTATTGGACTGTTTGGTGCCACTTATGATGCATCTCTAGAAATTGCCTGCACTTACGTCAACAATTTTAGTTCTGCTGTCAGGGGAAAACTAGTACCTAATTGCAAAGTTCAAGTATCCAATTGCAAAATCTGGTTCCAGCCACATTCCAAGGCAAGTATCTTGACTCTAACAGATGATTTCAAAAGATGTCACTGCTTTGAATAGAGACAAATTTGCAGTTGCACATACAACTGGTGTTTCAGCATTTCCATAACCAGGATATGAATTGTGAAGCCTATGCCTTCCAACCATTTAAACTTGATTTATCCTTAGTCAAATTCTAAACCCTATTCCAAACTTAATTCAGACCATAATATCCTCATTTATTTTAAATCTCAAAACGACAAGATCTGTAGTAAACCACTGCCCTTGGTGTGTCATTCTGACAAGTTTCCTGCTAATACTATCAGTCCGTGGGATATGTGCAATCCACAGCTTCCTTAGCATCTCCCTAGGATGAGTCTTCATTATTCAGGCAGAAGGGAGGTATGGCAAACAATGAACCACAGAAATCAGGTCCATAATTGCCATTAACAGAGAAAAAAAAAAAATCAAAACCAAAAAAAGTTGTCTACGTTTTATGTTTTCAGTAATGCATTGCTGCTATCAGAATTTTCTTTCTTACATACACATAAAGATGCCTTATTTAAACTCTAAAAATAGTAACAGTAAGGCTTATGAAATAATATAACAATCAAAAGAAGCCTCATCCTTTTACAATTTTGGCCTTTTAGATCTTGTAAGAAATGTTAAAACTGGCTACAAAAATAAATTAAGAAATAAGGTGCTCCCTAAACTCTTATCCCAAAGTGTAGCGTATAATTAACATAATAAACATAGCTTAAGGATCAAAGTCTTCTAAGAAATTTTACAGGGCTTTTTTTCACCTACTCTTTGCCCACAATGAAAATATTAAGCACTTGTTCAGAAGAATCCATTTTAATTTAATGGGAAATGTTACTCATTTATTACTCATTTATCCCAGTAAAAGCAATATTAAAATCTATATTAAATGAAATCTATATTAAATGAAATCTATATTAAATGAAATCTATATTATATGAAACACAAAACCTGTATTAATGAAAATGAAGCTTTTAAAGTCAAATTTTAGTACTGATAATATGCAAAACACTGTGTAAACTTTGTAAGTTCTCTACACTCCCGCTTCACCTGCTGAGAATGAGATGGACTCAGCACCACCCCTGAAAATTCACACCCATGCTCACACAAATGAGGAAGCCTTGAGGTAAAGCTAGAAACAGTATTTTAGGAAATCAAGTGATAAATACAGAGCTACAATATCACAATGTAAGTCAACTAAGATTACATGAACAGTTGTATCTAATTTGGTCGGTGAGGTAAAGTTTTAAAGTTGCACAAGCCAGGTGGAGGTTTGGAATTCATTGCATTGATTATTTAATTTAATAGGACAATAAATGAAGCAATATAGCAAAAGAAAGGAAAAAAAAGGCAGCCTTCAGATGACTGAAGAGGCAATTACAGTACAATGACATAGCCACAAGCTCAAAATACACTTAAGTCTATCATACTAGCAACAGATAGATCAGAAAAATCCTAAAATGATAAGAAGACTTTTCTCCTTTTCTTGAGGAAGGCTTAATCACCACAGCAGAGAACATTTTTTTTTTTTTCTTTTGTGGAGGAGTCCAAAAGAGCTGGATTTGTTCCCAAATTCAGGAAAAAATGAACTTTAATACAACAACAGACAAACTCTTACTGCAGTTCAACGTTACAAGCAGTTAACAATATAAAAGGTACTAATTTATGGCACACTTACACTAAACACCACTCCCATCGATACGTTTCATTTCGCTGCAAGATGGGAAGCTGTTAATACACATCTCAACAAGAAGTCACATTTCAGAATCAAACACCCCCAGGCTCTGATTTGAAACTGCCCACATTTGCTGTCTCTCAAGACGTAGTTCAGTTTCAGCTTCTATTGGGAACGAGGAGCAGTTATGATGATGTAGCAACTAACACCCAAATTACTAACTTTGGGAAGAACTGTGGGAGGAAAATTTGGGTTTATTCTGTATAACTGCATGTTTTTCATTTATCTTCCTAAAATTTGGGAAAGGTGTTTTAAATTACTGTTAAGAAAAACTATAGTGCTAGTAAATGCATTCTGAAGACTTGCTGCATACATGTACTGGACTTCCCTAATACTAGTTATATGAGGGGGAAAACCCCAAAATCTTTACAAAAAGATAAAGAGACAAGTTTCAATGGATATTTATCACAATAAGCAATTTATATAGAAATAAATTTAAATATTTAAATAATAAATGTGGATTATGCCATAAAGACAAACACTCACTCAGAACACTGGTCAAAGAAACAACTAGAAGCTCCCTTCCTGGCTGTTCCTAATTCAGAACTTACTGGGTCTCAATGCTTCAGCCATCTGTCCATTCTGATAATCTTTCTCAAGAAAAAATTCTCTCTCACAGGACCTAGAAAGTTTTCCAGGGACAGTTTGTCAAAATAAATATAATTCCTTGGTAAAACTTTCTTTTCTAGAGTAAAACAAAAAACAAAACAAAACAAAACAACCAGGCTTGAAGGAGCCCTAGCTAGCTCCAATAACATATTTTTGTTTGATTCCATCTTCCAAATAAATGCCATTTTATCACAACCATACCCAGAACACATACTCCACCTGCTCAGAAGCTGAGCAACAGACCCCTAAGCATATGGAAATCACTAGGCTAAAATCCAGAGCCACCACAGTGATTTCCTACTGCTCTCAACATGTAAGTAAGTTTAACATGCAAATCTTCTGATGGCCCACAAACTGTCCTTGCACAATTCTCTACATGCAAAACCAGCACAAGCACACACCTGTGCCTTTGACCCCAGCAGAGCTCTTATGCACATCTTAAATGCTACCTTCTGCTGGTCCTCTCAACACTAGGGGAGGTTCAACTGTTAAATTGCAAACAGCTCTGATGCGTATATTTAGCAACAGCAGCTAAACCACAGACTGAAACAAAAGCACTGAAATAAAAGTGATAATACCAGGCCCCACTGTAATTTGGCTCCAAAGCTGGCAACACATTCAGTCACTGTGCACCTTCTTTGAAAACAGAGCAACGATCAGCTTGCATGTCTAGGTGATTTTGAGTAGCGCATAATCAATCTTACACTCTTGTAATGGGTCATAAAGGTGGTAATGACTGTGACTAAAAATTGGTGGGGTACCTATTATGAGGCTACTCCACCCATACTGACCTGTAGATCTGATCTTTTTTTGAAGATTGATTCATGTAAGAAAGGTTAAGCCTGGCTAAACACATCAGGGTCAAAAACCAACGTTTTGGAATGAAGCCTCCAGATGAAAACTGTGGAGAGGAACACTCAGGGGGGGTTATTCCTTTCTCTGCCATCACACCTTTGCAGTAACCACTTTTTTCAGTAAGCTGGTTGAAGCCTGCAACATAACAGACATTTAAGAAATTACTGTGCTCTGCTACCAAGATTTACCTTTGAAACTCAAACAGTAACATTTAATCATTGTTTACTTCTCACACAGAATTACCTTTAGCAATTACCTCAAGTATTTCTTGAACTCGCAGCTACACAAAATAGCTTCCACTCCTATTTAGCACAGTTCTTCATAAAGCATAGCTCGGCGAAGGCTCCACTGTTTTTCCGCCACAAATTACTATGTTTTTCTACACTCAAAAAAAAGATGTGCATTATCAGACAAGCGCTTCTGCTAGATTTATATAGTGTCATATCAGAAATAGACAAGCTTAAATAGTCAGTAACCTGGCTACACAAATATACCAAAATAAACATAGTAAATGACCTGTTTCATGGGACTTGAGTGCCAAGTCTAGCCAAGCAGACTTCCGTCAGGTTAGGAAAGAAGATTGCTTAAATGGCAGCCTACCCTTCCATTTTTGATTCATCTGTTAATAACATAATGCAACTAACTTTTTATTATTAACCCAGCTTCTAAGAGATCAGCTCTGCCAGAAAGAACTGCATGGTTTTGAGGTGATCCCACCAGCAAGTCTTCCCCTCACCCCATTGCTGGAAAGCACATGACACAGTAAATTCAGCCAAACAGAACGTGTGTCCATCTCTTGGCAACCGAGTTCACAGTCTCGTTTCCTCTGTACTTTAAACTAGGACTCTGGAGCAGATGATATTTGGTATAGGCTTGCTGCTACTGCTTCTGCTGCTGCTATGGGAGTGATAGCATCTTAACCACAGGTAGACTTTCAAAACAATTTAGGTATTTTCTCAGCTTTGAGTCAGTGAAGTCCTGTTTACCCAAGAATCCAAATTCCTCAACACCTGGATAGGAAACTAAAAACGGATCAATGAAGAGTCTATTAATACTACCACAGTCTTTATGGAGCCACACCTATAATTTTAAATGTTCGCAGGTAAGGCAGAATTCCACTGTAATCACTGGAAGACACAACTTTATCACTGAACAAGCCTAGTAACTCATATAGTCCCTCCCTCTCTACATCTGCTCACAGCAAAAATAGTCTACTATCAGAATCAACTCAAAACATGAATAATAAGAGTATTATGGCAATGAATTCATAACTAAGGAAGAGAAAATACTAAGGACCCAATTGTGAAATACATTGTTCATGAGAATTATATTTATGAACATAAATCTAAACAATAAGACGTCCCCCTACCAAAGCCCTACTGGCTAAGGAGCTTAAACCCAAATTTAAGATTACATAATCTCACAGAAAGTCTGAAATATACAACTATGATCTTAATTGATGTGTACTTATTTCATGAAGTCTGACCAAATCCTTGGGATATTAGGCTGTTGGTTCTATGATAAAGATAAAATAACTTTGCATCAGCTAAAATTTTTTAAATCTTCTCTGGGTACTTTTATCAAATTTGAATATTGTCAATCTAGCTTTATTGTAGAAGTCAAATAAAATATGTTAAACAGTTCTGTAAAATACCACTTTTTTCTGTTTTACTAGAAGAAATTCAATTTTAAGCAAATCCAAACCAAACACAATTCACTGAATCCATAAAAGCACATGATATCCTTAGTATATAAAAATAAAAAAAAGCTTAGATGTCTATATTCACAGAATCACAGAATGTTAGGGATTGGAAGGGACCTCGAAAGATCATCTAGTCCAATCCTCCTGCCAGATTCAAATAAACATCGCTGTATTTAATTATGTCCCCTCTCCACACACTGGTAGCTCTTATTTACCCACACTTGATGCAAACCCCTGTCTTTACCGCTAAGGTCACTCTTACTGGGCATCAATGCAATGCTAACTGTATTTTTTCACACAAGGCAAGATTATAAAGCTGGATTGGCAGAGCGTAACAGTGTAAGTCCGTATAGGTCATGCAAGTTGTTTGATGATAACAAACCAAAGGAAAAGATATTTGTTGGCAGCCGTTGCGGTGCTCTGAAAATAAGGGAGCCCTGTGGATGGGGAAGGCAGACCTTATCCCAGTGAGGACGCACGGGTATTCCCTTTAAAGTGCAGTATTCACAACAGATTCAGGTGAAGATCTGCCTCTAAGGGAAAAGACAATGTGGAACTTCCTATATAAAAGCTGCTTTACACAGAGGCATGATTTAGAAATAAGTAAGTGCTCCAGTTTTTTAAAGTTCTCTCTGTACAGTGTTTACCAGAAGAGAGTTGTATGATTTGGCAAGCTTTTTTGTATATTTTTTTGGCACTTAGAAGTATTTTAAGACTAATGCTGGCATTTACAGAACTGCTAAATCATTAGAAAGATGATATTTTAAGTATGCAGGGAAGTTAGCTTGGCACTGTTCTCATTTGCTTCCTTATAGCTAACTGGAGTAGTACAAAACCTCAGAAGAACCACCGCTCCTTCCTGTTGTATCCTGGGGGAGTAAATCACCTTAAATAAGAACCAATCTGACGAACACTAACCCTTTCCACATACCAAACCTTCTTGTATTCAAATGTGTTTAAGATTTTCTTTTCCAGGTTTGGGAGAGGTGCTAACTGGTCTGGTTGCCAGGTTAACCTTGCCAACCTCAACGCTGCAAGTTCTGCTGCAGTGATGACTGGGCCCAGAGCTGCAGGCAGCCTTTCGTCAGGCGACAGTGCAGCTGAATGAGGATTTACTGTTCCAAAAGCCCACACAATGCAGCCCTCGATACACAGTTCGCTCCTCAACTTTGGGATTTTTGTGCTGGTTTAACTGTTGGATACCAAGGGAATGTTACAACCATGACAGAACAAATGAGCATCTAGAATAATGGTCACTAAACACATTGGTTTCCCTAATATAAAGTAATTAATTTGATATGCTATCTGCAGAGATGATATAAAAAAATCCAAGTATCTATTTCTCTTCAGAGTAAATGTTAAGTAGAGGACTGAAAGTACCTCCAAAACAAATATTTCATTTTTATTAACCATAATAAACTAAGAGTGGAAAAGAAAGTTACATAAAACTTGCCAGAACATAGTTATTGAACACTGCAGTTTCTAATCTCAGCAATAAATGTAGGTCAAGGGAACAGGAAAATCTAATTACTCTGTAAATTTTTAAACCTATTTCTTTCTTCTCAAGGAAAAGAAACTTGTTCCCTGACATGCAGCAGACTTCACTTCACTCAAAGTGTAACTACAACTAGGTGGAAAGTTATTTTTGTCTGAATGTAGAGGTTTTTGAAGTTCCTTTAAAGTATCTTTGCATCCTGCATTGTACATGCACCTCTGGTTCACACTTGTACTCAAGGGTATCACCAGTTACTTCACCATTGCTATAGCTACAGGGAAAAATCCAGAGACACTCTTCACAAAAAGAAACCCAAAAAATTAATAAACAAAAAAAAAAAAAAAGAAAAAAAAAATCCACCTCTGAATCGAATAGACCTTTGATACCACACTGTAGCAGCTCCATTCAGGGACAGATCCCACGCAATCTCAACTTGATACCCAGTATTTGTACACTGTATTAACAAAACACGATGCAACACATCTTTACAGAACTACAAGAAATCTGAGTATGTGACAGCACTGTAAATGTTAATTATTTGCAGATGATTTGGCTATTTCATATACAGTTGTTGCTGACTTCTGTGAATAGACAGACCACATAACAGACTTACAAGAAGATCAAAAATTTAAAAAAAAATTCAAAAGCCTGGAAGATTCGAGCCTCGTGACCATTCTAAAACCCGAGGGTCATCTAAGAATCACATTTCCTAATAAGAAATATCATTTCAGACATTTAAGATTATTTCCCAGCACAATGAATCTCAACTTCCAAACCCTCCAAACAAAAAAAAAAAAAAAAAAAAAAAGCAAGTGGCATCTCTCAAAACGAAATTCCTCAGGGTCCAAACCCCAAAATGTCCTGCCACTTCATGTTTCAGGATTCATCTGAAATTATTTTTTAATAATTTGGCATGTTCACAAAGTTGGGTTTCTTTTATTTTGTAAAATAAGCCTAATTACATATAGGCAGAGGTTGGGGCTTTCACAAAAAAAAGCAGAGCCCAAGTAAATTTACAAATTGTTGGAGACACTACCGCATTTGAGGATACGTGGAGTAGAAAACGTAACTATATCCAGCCTACTGCCTGGCCTGTCTCACGGACCTTTCTTCCGGCTTTTACCTCTGTGATACGTGACAAAGAAACCATCCCGTTTCACAACAGAGATAGGATTTGTGTGTTGTGTTCTGATTTGCCAGTCAAACGCTTTGTTTGTTTTTTGGGGGTGGGAGGGGTGACTTGTATAAAAGTGGAAAACCTGGCCTAAGCTCATCTGATCTTTGGACACTGCTCTCGTTAAGTATAAATCCTAGTTTTGAACGTCCTCCAATTGCGTGGGAGGTGGAGCCTCCCAAACAAAAAAAAAAGAAAAAGAAGATAATTCAGAAAGAGGCATATTGAAGACTTAGAGCATTTTTGTCATAAAAGGCAAACCCTGAAACAGTAGCTCGAACAACAACCTAAAGCAAAAGGAGTTCTATCATAACGGGCTATTATAAAAAGCAAGGTTTTTTTGCTATGTGCATTACAGGAATGCACATCTGTGCTGTTTGTAAAGATGGATCTTTACAACTACACCAGAATATAGTAGAAGTGACAAGGTCAAACACATAAAAGCTAAAAAATGTTGGTGCAATGACTAACTGTGCAACCTGAACATGTAGCCCTTGAGTTTCATTACACCACACTTACTTTTCTGTATCATGGAAAAGATTATGAATACAAGGATCAATAACTTTTGATTCTTCAGCATTCTCAAAGGTTTCATTTGTATCTCAACTCTTTAAACTTCGAAATAAAAATTTCAGATACTAATAAGGTGTTGGTCCTTCCCTCACAAAACAAAAAAAACCCCAAAACAAAAAAAATCAACAAAAAAAAAAATTTAAAAAACCCCACATTTATTCTGACTGGGGATCTATTAAATAACTACTAAAATTATCTGTAGCCTGAGGCCTGACTGGTGACAGGTAGTAGCAAATGAGACCTGGATCTTCATTGAATGAGGAAAAAAAAGAAGAAATCTAATCCGCCAGTCTATTTGCTGTGGCGCAAAAGTGGCAGAGGCCTTCTTAAGGAAAATATGTTTATACAAGTAATCAATGTGCAAAAGCAAATGAAATTTGGAGTTTGTTAATCTTTGGGTGTTTGACTTTATAGCTTTTTATAAGTTTAACAAAATTATATAATTCAACAGAATTGTGCATTCCTTCCTTCAGCTTCCATGGTTTTGAAGCATGATACTACACTCACTCATCGCACTTAGTTCATGTTCTGAAGAACAGAAGGTCCAAATTTCACTGAGAATCAGAGTAACCAGTGATGACGAACAAATCGCCTTTCAGTTCATGTCACAAAATGCATGTAAAAAGTCTGACTTGTTACAGGTCAACAAAATTGTTAAAAAAAATTAAGATGAAAAAAATAGGTGTTCTGGAACAAGGAACAAGTAGGATAAAAGTTTAAAGCACATTTGTCCAGTCTAAAAAGCACAAAGGAGTCTACTAAACACCCATAAGATTCAAGTGAAGAGAAAAGTTTATGAAACAGTTTGGGTGCATAATTTCTGCAAGTCTAAGCTCACACTACCTTTCGTCTGCAAACACAAAAGCAATCTTCCATGCACAATCAGTAAGTGCTTTGAAAGCTACTTGCAATTAACAGCAATGCAGGGGCATTGAAAAGAGTAGTGTTTCCTTGCTTTGTTTCTGGGTTGAGTTCTGCAGGATTGTTTTAATGATAACTAAAACATAGGGCTTTCATCCTACTAGATATATGTGGACAGTAGATCTCCTGGCCTTCTGGCAGCATTGGGAAGGCCTTTTGTCTATCTTCAGCTTCCAAATAATATCATATAAGCCAAACAAACAAACAAAAGCTGGTTGACTGCTTTCACCAGATTGCATACACTGGTATTTTCTAAAGCTCAATTATTTGCGAAGTGGAACAAGCTCCCCTGGGAAGTGGTCACAGCACCAAGCCTTCCTGAGTTCAAGAGGCATTTGGATGATGCTCTCAGGCACATGGTGTGATTCTTGGGGTGCTCTACACAGGGACAGGAGTTGGACTCGATGATCCTGACGGGTCCCTTCCGACTCGGCATATTCTCTGATTCTATTTCAACAACAGTTTAACTTACGCTGGCAAACTACACTCTTACTATGGCACCGGAACCACCTGCATGCCCCCTCTAAGGGAGCCTGGCCGCAGGGAGGGCCGCCCCGCCTCACACACCTACGCTGGGCTCCCTGCCACGGAGGCCGCCAGCAGAGACCGCATCCCTTCCGCGCTCGGGGAGCTGCGCTGGACAAAGGCCCAGAGCCGCTGGAGCGACGCCGGTGGCAGCCTTACCAAGCCGGGGGTGGGCGGGCGAGGGGCCG
>VWZK01001347.1:218369-237270 GCA_013396935.1 Baryphthengus martii | reverse complement strand
GGTGGGGGGGCGGCGGCGACTCCCGCGGCGGAATCGGGCACCGGCTGAAACTCCCGGGGTTATCCTTTGTGTGCCCGTAACGCGCAGCAAACCGGTGCGAGTGTAATGGCGCGTTGAGGGCAGGGCTGGTGCTGCCCTTCGGGCGAACCCCCCTGCCAGAATGGGGTGGCATAAAAGAAAAAAAATCTCTTCATTAAAAAAAACACCTCCTGTGTTTCCCGCCAAGGGAGTTAAATGGTGCTTAAAAAATATTTTATCGAGGAACTCTGGTGTGGGAGGGGGGCGTGTTGCAGTTCTGGTTGTAGAGGGTAGTGCTCAGCCGGGGTTTTCTGTTGCAGCAGGATCGGGAGGTGGCAACAAAGTTGTCCTATATTCGTAGCCAAGGTCAATTGCGCTGGCCGTTATCTGGAAACTTTGCTGATGATTTCGTCGCACAGTGCACTTACAGACAGTCTCCTGCCGGAAGCGTACCCGATCCTGATTTTCGTTTTCATTTTGTTGTTTAATAGCTGGAAAATAACTGCAAAGGTTACGGCTTGGAGTTCCCGCCCTGTATCTGTGTGCTGGAAGAAAGTAGTGTCCGAGCCAACCTGCCAATACGGCAATTTTAGGTTTTTTCACAAGTCTGTAAAACAATATAATGCAGCAGGGAGGGGCCTGATCTCAAAATACAGACACTTGTGTTTAGGCAAAAATTTGCATGGTTTTCTGGTATATGCCATTCCCTATGGAATATAAATACAGCCTTGAGAGCACACTGATCTTCTTTCCCTGCTGTTATAAAGGAAAATGGTGCCAAGCAGCAATTGTGCTGGTTCTCACTCTTGTATTAGTGCTTTGTGGTTTCAGCAGCACCTCTGGTACTCCAGTGGGATCCCCATTTATGTGTCTTTGGTACTTATTTTTGGATACTACTCTAACTCAGACTTGTCTGGAGTTCAGACACCTGAGCCACCATTAAAACTCTCTTGCACTGATTGTAGTTGGAAATTCATGGTTGGGGTCACCTTTGTCAGTGATTTCTATTCATTCTTTGTTTCCTGCTGCAACTCCTTATATTCTCTTTCAATCTTGTATCCAAATGGCGCCACTGGATGCCTAAAAGAACACCCTCTGAGGCTAAGGATGGTGATAGTAGCAGATTTTCTGGGCTGCATAAGAAGAGTGGATGCTGATGCTTGTCGCACCAGAGCGCTTTGTGGTGGTGTGGATGGAGCACCTGTATGCTGGCATAAGGCTGAGAACTGTGGCATTGTGCAAGTAGACGCATTTGAGGGTGAAATGACTGGGATAGCACCCAGTCAGATTTAGGGCATAGACTGAGCACATGGAAGCAGTTTAAATGACTTTCTGGTAAGTTATTTCCAGAAAAGCAATGGCAGCATCTTGAACTTGCTTAGCTGTTTCCCAAGTTCCAGCTCCAGCTGTGTCAATACAAAACCCATTCCTTAGAAGTTTGATGCCTGACTGCTTTGGGATTCACTTGTATCGCCAGCCATGTTCCCTGAATCGGTTAGATGAAGCTTGCTTCTGTTCCTGAACAGTGCTGTCTTAATGAGTGTCCATGTGGGTCTATTTCAAACACCACATAAATATTTTCAGTGTTTCCCTTCCAGTTCTCTAGAAATTGTAGCACTGATTTTCAGCTGACCTACATCTCCAGGGATTTTTAACTACAGGGTAACTTGTGCTCCTTCATAGCAGAAAAGCAGTACCTGGGTGACTGGGCAGAGAAGAGGGGAACAGCTGACTCCTGTAGACGCTATTGGGCATGGAGGGAGAATAGTTTTCTTAGTTACTTTGACAACTACAGGGTTACTACCCTATAGGCAAAAAGTTCTTCACAATTGGAGAAGACACAGTAGAACAGGCCATCTTTAGCAATACATTTCTTTTTTTAGAAATCTTAAAGCCAGAACCCCAAATTTCAACTTGTTTTGTGTTTACTGGAGATAATGTCTGCAAGATTCTCAGTAGATCACATTCTACTTTTCAGATGGCTAGTTTCTGTCTGGAGGAATGGGTTTCTGCAGCAATCTTCTGATCCAAATGTTAGAATTAACCTATCTTCCTACTTCATGCTGACTTTCTGAAAGGCCAGTCCATATGCAGTTGTGCCTGTGCTTTAGCTTTTTTTCTTCCTTTCTTAAACTTAGCTTTCTAACTGTAGAGAGCAGTCATTCCTTTCTTAGCACTTTTTGATAGACTTAAACCCTCATATCCTAAAACTATTTTTCTCTTTTTTCTTTCATCTCCTTCAGTTTGACAGTCGTAGTTTTTGAATGTGGCTGAGAGTTGTGGCTGCTGTACGTGGAATCTCACTGTGTTGTGTAAAAGGTTACTGATACTTCTCTAGCTATACCAGAAAAAAACATTGTGATAGGACCCATCTTTATCATGACTGTAAAGCTATTATGATTAGTGGTAGCATTTAAGACGCTTAAATTGTTCCCACCTCGTGAACTGTCAACTTGTACCAGAAATTCTTAGTATCCTGTGCATTAGGTTCACACTTACATTCTTCTGAACCAAATGTGATCCTCCTGCAACTCTAGCATGAGCTCTCCTGTTGATACCATGACTTATGGATGCTGCCTCTCAAATTGGAGACAGTGTTTTGTGCTCATCACCAATGAAAATTAGGCCAGTTGTTAAAACATTTAATGCCTCTATTAAAAATCTGCTTGTTCTTGGTCTGTTTCTTATCCCTATTGCTCTTCTTATGTGACCTTTAGCCTTGTTAAAGCCCGTGTTACAGCTGAGTTTTATAGACAGTGAAGCAACGTGTCCATTGAAAAAGGCTGTAGTAACAAAAAATGCTTTGGTAAAACTGTATGGTATTTCCATTCATTTTCTGTTCACTTCTTTTTCTCAATTTGAAACATCAGAGGGCTCCAGAATACCGCTGAGGCAAAATTCAGTCAAGTGGTCCCTGCAAACAGTTTAAAATACAGCCATCGAACTACTCTCCAGCTACAGCACCCTATCCAATTAGACTTACTAACAGTTTTTGCTGCCAGACTTCAAATTGTTGAGTCAGTTCTCTTGGGTGTTACAGGCTGGGATCTGGGCTTGCCCACAATCTTGCAACCTGTCAAAAGCTTCTGCTTTGTCTTGAGAGATGGTATTTCAAGTGAAAGCATGTACTTGTGATGTGACCGATGGATGTCCAGGTACACCACTACAAAATTCCTCCCTTCCTGTTTCTTCATCTTCAAATGACTCCATATATGTCAATTTAGTTCCATTTTGCTTTAGATTTTGTAGCTTTCATGCTGTGATACTGTAGGATTTAAAAACAATAAATATCCTGGAGGAAGCCCAAACAGCTGAGTAATGTGGCCAGTAGCTTTGGAATTTTTTTGTGTTTTGTAAGATCTTAGACTGCTGTCATTAAAGTGTTGCCTGTTTTGGTCTCTGCTGTCCTTTGGGCTGAAGAGAGCAAGATGGCTGGATATGAGCTTAAGTACTGACTGCTTCTGTTGTTCCTAATGGAAATGAAGCAGTAATTGTGGGTACTGTCTGCCCTTTGAACGAAAAAAAATTGCTGGAAATGAAGCAGGAGAGATCCCATAGAAAAAATGAAGCAAGGCTATGTGGGCATGAAATGCGTGGGGGCTGCAGGCTTTTTGCTTTGAACCAGCAAGAAGCTGTTAGGTGTGTGCTAAAAAGCTGCTGATGGTATTCAGCAGACTGGGATGGGCTGGCGGATTTGTATATGAGGAAATGCAAGTCTCTTGAGCAACTAGGAAATGTGGATGGCAGCTTCAGGAGAAGCCTGCAGGAGATCTTCTCTCTCAGTACCAGGAGTACTGACTGCCTCCACGGGTTGGAATTGCTTATGCATTCAGTGTTCTGCAAACACTGGTTTTACATAAAACACTGCTTGTCTTAGGATCTAGGTGGAGGGTAGGCAAGGAAATTCTTACCTCTCAAAGCAGAGAATGAGGCAGGCTTTTATGAAGCAGCAAGAGCAAATAGTAATAAACTATTTTATTTCTAGCCATTTGGATAACTTAAATTAGCTTTTAAAATTGTTTTTCATCCGTCAGCTACATATTATAAAAATAAATGAGCAGTTATTTTTAAATACCCTGAATATAAAACTTGAGTGCATTCTAATTATTTTGGCATCTGTAACGCTGCTTTATGTAATTGAATATTGCATTAAAAGCCCTACCTCAGCGTTCAGCCAGCAGTTGCTAGTGGCAGACCTAACAAACAGTTTCATATGCAAAAAAGTCTTCAAGCTTTTCAGTTTTTGATTTTGTCATTTTTGTTGCGCAGCCTTGTATGAGAGAGCAAAATAGATGGAAAGAGGTTTCTGCTACTATTGAGACAGTAGTGAGGATAACTGTATTGTCACACACCCATGGGAAATGTAGATTTTTTTTTTCTTGTAGTGGGGCATACACTTCCACAATTATTATTGCTTCTTTGAGTTACAATACTAGAAGCCTATCATTTTAATCTCCTTCTTGATCTGATTTAGAAAATTTTATTTCTTGAGCTGTATAATGCCAAGATTCAAGAAACCCTTGTTTAATATGTCTTATTCTGGTGGTCACTCTTTCGTTATTTAAAAAAAAATATTGGTGTTCTGCACAGTTGTTGCTTCATACTAGTAATGAATTTATTAAAGGATAATAAAGGAAAAAGTAAAATGTTGTTTTTATTTGTATTGGTCTAAATAATCTGAAAACCAGAAAGACCTGTTGTAATGTAACCTAATCTATAAAAACAGGGCCCAGAAGTGTCACCTGGCTACCTTGGTTAAATGGGATCTTCTGTTCTGCAGGTTTATTTACAGTAAGATCTCCCATACTTGATTCAGAATTTGTCATTTTGTTTCTTCATCCTTCAGTGTAAGCTCTTGGGTATAAACACACAGTGAATGCTTTAAAATACACTTGGAATATGACCATGGCACCATTTTTAAGACTGGCATGCTCTCCAAAACGATGTATGGACTGACACAGGTTACCCATCTTGCTCTATAACTGCCTAAAAAGAATACAGACATATTAAAATACCAGAGGATATGGGTTTCAGTATGCATTTCAGGTGCACTGTGGCTTTTTTCTCATCTGCCTCATGTCCCTGCCCTGCTAACACAAAGTAGAAGTAGGTGACAGGAGGACTGCTGCCTCAGTTTTTCCTCAGCATTGGTGTAGCTCAAAAAATCAAGACCTGTAAACAGTTTTCAAAATGGCTCTTCATGATGCATCTACAGAGGCAGCATCTGCTTGTGGTGTATCCCTGCAGGCTCGTGTCGGGTTCTGCAGTGGTGTAAGCTTGTGTTTAATTTTTTTTTTACAAACCGCAACTGCTTGCCAGCAGTGGAAGTGGGCACGTTCAGCAAAGCTGTAGAAATTCAGATGTCCACCATGGCAAGAAGCCTCAGTCTTCACTCATGTATCTTCAGATACGGGTATCAGTCAACAATGTCCTGTTTTTTACTGTGAAATCTCATTTTTTATGGTTTTTTTCAGTGCCTATTATAGTACTTGTCTATGCCATAGAAATTATTTCATGGGGTGGATTGTTGCTCAAAATGGGCTGAGGGGAGAAGGAAATATGGCTGTACCTGTCTAGTATCAGGTTAAAGTGTCCTGCTTCAAAACATGTTTTGTGTCTTGCCTTGTTTGGAAAATGGTATCTTTTTGAACTAGTAATATTTGTAAGTGTGTTTAGGTATTTGACGGTATCCTTTATAGCTTATTTGCACCATTCCAAGATTACTTGAAGGAATTAAACTGGTGCCTAAGTTTCTGTTTTAATTGCCCCCATTAACTCAATGGTGCTCAAAACTTCCAAGTTATCAGTTTCTGTGAAATAGCAGAGTGTCAGATTCAGAAATACGCAGATCACAGCTTCAGAGATATATATGCATATATACACAAACATACATATATATCTCTAGGATTTGTAGCTGTGTCTTAAATATCCTTTGTAGATATATGAGCTTGCAGACTGCAGGTTGAGATAGGTATTTTTTCAAGTCTTGTTTGTAGAAAACTTTAAAAGCTTATTTTAATTAGGTGGCTTTCAGACTTAGTGCTTAAGCACTTCAGTGGAAAGAATCCTATAAATATTTTCAAGAAAATACTGTCTTCAAAAATGTATGGGTGTGTTTTCCCCCCCAAGTACTGGGGGGGAAAAGGTAACTGGTACTTGTCAAGAAGTAACCTTGTCATGTCTCTACCTGCAGCTGAATGGTTCTCAGACTTGGAGCTCTTGTTTCTGACAAGCGCTTGGAAGCTGATCCCTTAGTCAAACAGATTATGTTGCTGAGTAACCAGTAAAGCCCAGTTTTCCTGCTCAAGATGAGGCTGTGGTTTCAAGTTTAAAAAAAAAAACAGGCAACCATGTGAGTTTTAGCTTTCCCCTGCTACCTCCTGTGTTTTCTCCCTTGGTCTGTATTGGCAAGCAGAAGGGAAGAAGGACCTACTGATAAGTAAACTGGGGAACTGACCCGGTGTGAGAAGTAAAACTTCTTTTATAGACATTCGGGGGGAATTTCTTGTTTGTTTGCAGGGTGGTTTTTTGCAGTCGGCAGTCTCCTTTTGCCCCATGGCTGGATCCTCACCCTTCATCGCACTGTGAGACCGGTCACATATGATTCTTCAAAATATACTAAAGCTTAGGGGAGATCGAATGTTACAGATGACTTGAGTGCTTGTTGACGTGAGGAAATGCATTCTGACTGATGTGCCATAGTAGCACAGTGCTGACTGTTCCTGATAGGAATACTTTAGGCAAAGAACAAAATTAAGTACTTAAATAGCCAGAAGGTACTCAAATTCTGCATCACTATAACATGTTAGCCAAATATATTTCATGTGAAATAAAACTTAAAGAATAATTTAATTTGCATGTTAAAGCAAAACTTATTCTGAAAAAGGCAGATGTTTTTTTCTCCCTGTTGCCCTGTAGCCTTAAAATCAGAAGATCTCAAAGGAAAAATCACTTGCAGATCTGATTTTGAAGCATTATAAAAATATACGCACCTATGTCTTTACTGGCGTTCTGATGAAGGATAAAGTTGCACTAACTTATGTCCAAGCATCACGCTGCTGCTTTGAAAAGTGATATTTACTTGAAGTTGAGAGGATATTTCAGACTTGACTGTATTGTATAGGCAGGACCCAGGTTTTTTGATTGTTTTCAAAATGCTGTGCTCAAGTTAATGAGCATTAGGATTAGCGTACTGCTAGTTGTTACGCCACTTCTCTGCTGCTTTGCTAGTTCCTGTCCATTGACACTACATCATCATCTTTTAAACCTCTGTCATAGCTGGGGACTGTTTTTCAATACTTTGTTAGAGGCTCTTGAATTGGCTTAAGCCAATCTGAAATTGAGTAGCTGCAGTCGTGCCTTTCTGCCCCAGTTTGTGCGATGCTGACCCTCGTGTGGCTGTGCACTGATCAATGTTGGTATGTGCAGGCTGAAAACTGAGCTTTAATGGTACAAGCTCACTTTCAGCCAGATGGTCTTCCTGAACTCACTGGAAGTTGTGCCTGTGTAAGGGAGAAAGTAAAGATGTTGCATCCTTGACTTTAGCTTTTAAAATGCTGTAAAGTCTGATTCTGAGGCTTTTTACTACTCTACAATAACTTTGTGTACGTTACATCACATCTCCAGGTTAAAAAAAAGTCTTTTTGAAAAGGATTGCAGGAAATAGTGATGACTATGAGCAATCACTCATCTTAAAATATTTTCAGGAAGGCAAAAGTATGTTCCATAATAAATGCTACCTGTGTGGCATTGCTGTAGCAAGTTAAAAAGATCTATTGCATTTTGCAACTTTTTGGAGTCCAAAAAGGCAATGGCATTTTAGGCTAAGAATACTACAGTAGCCTGAGAAACTGTTTCAGTACTACTGAAATGAGGCAGCGATTCTTAAAATAGCAAAAAGTGTTAGATAAAGGAAATCTCTAACTACAGTAGCAACTTGGCATGGGCTTTTTTTAATTTGAAGTGTGTGCTTTTGCTTAAATTCATACAGCGAACCCTGCAGATAGAATTCAAAGCTTGTAAGAGGTGCTTTTTCTTCTTCCTGAATAATGCTTTTGTGTTGTAGAATTCAAAGTAATTTCTCACTACTTTTAAGGAACCTCCTGAGCTGAAAACAACTGGAGGTTGAAAGCGTTTGGGAGTATTAAAATACTTCCTGCTCGTATTCTTCCCTGAGCATCTAATTGTGGCCATTTTTAAACAAATCATCGTGCTTGACTGGCCTTTAGGCTGTATTTGGATTAAACCATCTTTATGACTTTCAGGTGATTGTAACTTTGGCAGACCAACCATGTAGGCTGAAGTTTCCATATTGTGTGCTAGGTTAGATTATGTTAACCTCCATCACGGTGGGTCCTGTTCTTAACTCAGAATAGGGTTGGATGTGTTTCTCTGTTTCTGATGCCTGACATGTAGTACATCTGTTCTCTCAACGATATTTTTATGCTTTTAGTACCTGCAAGGTAGCTCTTGCTGCCTTTTCTATCTTTCCCATACTCTGACTAGTTTAAAGCTCCTGAAATTGTTTGCATGTACTCACCTCTGTAGAGCTTGGGGGTGAGATCCTTTGTCTTCCATGCACCTGCCTTCTCCTTTCCTTCTCTGCACAGTGTTTAGTGGTACACCTGAGTAATGCAATGTTCTTGGCAAGAGGGCTACATGTGCTCGGGGTCTTTTGTGAGGGAGGAGTTGATTCCATTCCTCTTGAAAGTTGTTCCTTTTAATCATAAAAGAAGGCAAACTTGGTTATCTCTATCAGGTAGTTCAAATAGCAAGTAGGACACAGCTCCTGGGTGATGAGAGGGGAGGAAACAGGGTATGCAGTGGAGGACAGAAGAATAGATGTGATTAGGCTGGGAGGAGAGAGCTTACAAAGATGTCTAATGACTAATTTCTGTGTCACTGGAGTGGTACCTCTTCAACAAAGTTTGGTTTTCCTTGCAAGTAATGCATCCACCATGGAAAAAAAATGCCATCTTGTAGTTCACTTGTAGTGACTTCTACAGCTATTGCTTCAGTACGTCGAGTTGTGGATTACTCTGCTCTGAAGCCAAAAGAATCCAGCTGTGGGGCTTTTTCTTGTCTAGGAAGCTTCAACTTTAACCTTGCTTTATTTTTTAATGTGAGCTGATTTTTATTGCAATTTAAATGCTCTACAGTTAGGGAAGGTAGAAGGCAGTAGTATTTTGTATAACCTGAAGTTATTTTCTACCTCTTTGACTGCTTGATATGAAAATAGAGGAACACCTTTTGGCTGTAATTTATATTACTCTGATCTGTTGCCGTTTTCGTCTTCAGCAATATATAGCTGCTAACTGTTTCACAACTTTCGTTGGACCTGAGAACACTGAGGCTAAAACTTTGGCATCTTCCTGTAGAAATTTTCAGTTGTTTGTCTGCAGGCTTAGCATTTATAGTGAGCAAGTCCCATGATGCCACATGCTCCCTAATTACCCCTTTGGGTTTTTGGTTAACCATGTCTTGGTTAAGCATATCGATAGGTGCTTATTACAAGTAGGCTGGCTAGCAGGTTCTCTTCCTCACTCAACTCAAAGGTCATTGCTATTCCTGGATTTGAAAACAAGGTAAAAACTTGGCTAGTAGGACTTAGTGGAAGATTTTTTTTTTCTTTCTCCTGTTAGCTGAATTTTGCAGCTTTACTTCCTCTCTTGGCAGCGTTATGATAAATAGTTTTACCTTAGTCTTTGGAGTAACATAAACTTAACACTAACTGGGCAAGCAGATTTGATGCTTTTACTGTGTACTTTGGAAATCTTTTGAACAAGAATCACCAACAGTAAGGCTTTTTCAGAGACACAGGAAACGCAATGATCACTGGAAAGTAATATAACATGAGAAATCTCATTTCTTTCTCTACATTCAGAGGTATGGGATTCAGATCGCTCCGCATAGGAAGTCCTTCTGTTTGTTTTCTTCTGAGCCTAATGTCTTTATGATGTACAACTTGGTACGTATAGGCCAGAAAAAAAGTACGTGTCTAAAAGTCTCTAATCTTGTTGTGCAATAGATTACTGTAATCTGCATGAACATGAACCTCCTCAGAAAAAGACTGGATGTCCAGGCAACCTAGATTTCTGTTCTTCTGGATTACTTATGTTTTATTAAAGGAAGATGAATTGCTCACTCTTTACTACTGACTTTGCACATCTTTTGGCATGTGAATCCTTCGCCAACCAACCACAGCTTTTTAGTGTCTTCATTTTGAAGTAATCTTTATATTTACAGCCTAGCCAGATACTGTGCCATGTGTTTTCTGGTCACTTACAGTGTTTTCATGTGTTACCTACATCCACTACATGCAATAAAAAACAACACACTATAACCAAAAATGTGCAAGTGAGTGCAAGATTGCTTGCATATAGAAAGAATCTATATGGAGTGTTTTCAGCCTTCCCACACAATCTTGTAACTGCTAGCTATCAGCTCTTGGCTTCTGCAGAAATTAATTACCAAGGAGTACATTTTTGCTAAGATACCACAGGGCAGATGCCTCATGCCCTAGTGGCTTCAAATGTTAATGTTATTGGGAGGAAAAATTGTGCATCTGAAGGTCTCGGGGATATATATCTTACTGTGGTCCCTTGGATTCAGACTGGAAAAGCAGTGGGATCACAGGAGAATCAAGCTTAGAGGGGAAAGCTTGAGGAAAATGCTTCAGTTCCAGGGTTAGTAGAGACTTGGATAGTTGCCCAGGCTGTAATGCTTGGGAGTTTATTGTATGTATAGCTGTAAAGTCTATCTACCAGAGTTGATGTATTTTAATGTGGATTAGTTGCTAGATGTATTTGTTTCTGCTTTTTAAAAGGGTCATTTAAAGCTAATAGATACAGAAAGACAGCTCAATAAACTATCGATCAGGTTAGCGGTAGTCAAGCACTATACGTAAAGGCATAAAAAATTCAAGTCATAGAATGATTCTAGAATTCCTGGCCTTATGCTACACTGCCAGAACTAGCAACCTGATTTATCCCTTAGTAGCAATTAAGAATTTTATGTTTAGCCTTAACTAAACAATGAATGCTGATTAAAACCATTCTACCAAGCTGGGAATGATTTAATGTGATATAACCATCCTTTTGTTCATCATTGTTGCTAGTTTCCACATGACTGCAGTGAGCGGTAGTTTCATCAGCAGAAAATAATGTGTAATGCTGGTGTCTGGGATCCCACAAGTGAATTCATAACTTGATTTTTCACAACTGGTCTCGAAGCGTTGCCAACATGGAGCCTCTTTGTAGTGATATAGATGCTTCACCTATGTGTTCAAAAAACTTTTCTGAAGTTATTTAGTAGAGCTATGTAACCTCTGGGAATGTTTTGTTAATATCAAAGGATCCTAGGAAACTAAAACTTTTGACTCAAAAGATAAAATCGATGTGTTTGTGTCCAACCTTGTTGCCTCTGCAGGCTATTTCTAGGTTTTGAGATAGGTGAATAAAATACTTGTTGACTGAAAATGTGAACATTTAGGTCAGGTGCTAAGAAGGATTCTGTACCAAGTGAAGTCTCTGCTGTATTCCTTACTTAGCATAGGAAAAAAATTAGGGAAAATAGTGCAGTGGAGAATCCTTCAGAGTGGAACAAACCTTGACTGCAAGTAAAATAACCATTACAAGAAGAAAATACCTGTCAGATAGGGCCCTTCTAGGTGCACCTCAGTATGCACAGGTGGTGTTGTGTTCAAAGATACGTAGTCATGGTAATTACACTTCCAGTTCCTGCAGGTGAACCTACACCATATTTCCATGAGTGCCAAAGGGACAGAGTATAGATGATAAGCATTTCCCTATTGCCCTCATCTGGGAATCATTTTCCTACTTAATCCAACAGCAGATGAGTTTAGAGACCGTAAAGGTTGTTGGTGAGGATTAGACTGTCACTTCAGTCATCCGGCACCAGTCAATACGTTAACCTTTAGACTGAGATTCTTGTTGCTCATCTTTTAATTGCTTTTAAAGATTCAAGCCCTGACCCTGTCCCTTTGCTCCCCACAGCTGTCCTTTGACTTCAGGGTAGGGTTTATGTAAGTACTGCCTAGAATAGGAAATGTGTTACTACACAGATGATTCAGTATGCCTTACTAATCAGGACATGGCTCAAATATAAATTAAACTGTTTATTTCCATGTGGTCCTGAATCAAGGTCATACTTTTGTCAACTTCTACAGCAAATTGCTCCAAACAGGAGGGATTCTAGTTTGTTGGACAAGTGGATAAGATCTTCGTAGTTTTCAGAGATGAGAAAAACAGGTCCTGAAGACAGGGGGGTCTTTAATTGGTATGTGTCATTGATATGACCAGTCAAATTAAGTGACATTAAAGTGTCTGGAGAAATTTTTTATTGAATTTAGAAATCAGTTAAAATTCAATGTGTTAGACTTTCGTCTTACAGAAAAAAAAAGAAATTGGATAGGGGCCAATGAAGTACACTCTTTATAATTTGGTTATGCAATACTTGTAAGCATGCCATGCTAACATAACACTTCAGTAACAGAAAAGAAGCCTGTCGAAGACTAAAGATTAGGAATATTCTCAGAAGTCCATTTTTTAGCCAGATAATGCCATTCCAGAAGAATTGGTTTAACTTGTGATGAAAATGCCTTCATTTTCATACTGTGCTATCTTTATGATCTTAAGACTTACTCAGTATTGGAGAACATTGTTAAGAATTTTGTTGTGTATCTTCATTCCTGTGCATGTTGTATTGCATATTTTTCACATTGTGTCTAAGCATCAGGTGAAAGTGTTTGTGCAAGGAGATTACAATGACATTGTCTTGAATTAATTGTATTTAAAAGACTGGGTGTTAATAACTTCACTTTTTTAAATTATCCCCAAACTCCTGGTTGCCAATTAAGCCTAAGTTCTGAGGTCTATAATCCATCTAGCTAGGTGAACAAGTGCTTTGCTGAAAAAGTAGATAGTACCAAGATTCCTGACTTGTGAGCTATATTTAAGTCATTTGCATTTATTTATAGGTGCTGTTGGTAAGCAGTAGCCGATACCCAGATCAGTGGATTGTACCGGGTGGAGGAATGGAACCAGAAGAAGAGCCAGGGGGAGCCGCTGTCAGAGAGGTGTATGAAGAGGTAACAAAAAGAAAAAAATATAATCCAGCTTCTTTTTGCTGACGCTGTCTTCAGGCGGGAATCGAAAAGGGAACTCTACTTTCTTCACCCAGGATTTGACTGAGACTTCCATGGTTGTGAAATCGAAAGAACTGCAGTTTTACGTGTTAGGATTGGGGTATAGTGTGGTGAGGTGAACTAATGAGCTTGCTTCCCAGTATGCTTTCATTTCATAGCTAAATTTTGTCTGCCTTCATAAACACTTACTGGAAGTAGAGCTGTGACTTTATGCCAAATGACATATTATAGTAGTGTTGCATTTCTGTGCTTGTGCAGAAAATGTTTGACTCGCAGCTCTTCTGGAACTGAAGGTGACTGAAGGTGAACTAACTATTCATGTGCAGCTACATAAGAAAGACATAAACATACCTTTCAGGAGATTCTGGACTAAACAAATTAGAAACTGATGTACCTGAGCAGTTGAGAATTCAACAGTAAAAAGGCCTTAAGTACATTTAAGGCTATTTATTCATAAAGGATCATAGGTATAGTCTCCTTTCCTATCCCTGCCCCTGTCCCTAGGCAAAACAGAGCTTTAAGTCTTGATGAATTTCATGCAGTTTCCTGCTCTGTTACAGAATTAAAGTTCAAATTCTATTCTATAACTTATTTGCTTTCTCTAGGAAAACGGTTAAAAATGTTAATTAAATATCTAACAGCCAGGACTGTAGGCCAGATAAAATTTAAAAAAAAAAAATCAGTCACTTGATTTAGCTAAAAGTTACACAGTGTGTAAGGGACCACAGGTCAGCATTTAATTCTTTGTATCGTACTACTAAAATAGAAGCTATCAAGCTTTGCAGAAGGTGGGTGTATCCTGGCAAGTCAGTAACCCACAGGATTTCTGCTAGTCTTAAACAGTTTTCTCATTCCAGTTTGACTGCTACTGTTCACAAAACACTAATTGTTGCTAATTAGTATGTATAATTTTTATTAGCTGTGCTATCTAGTGTTTTAGCTTGCTTACCCCTAAGACTGGTTCTTCTGGGTTGTAGAGGCTTAGGAACTTGATGTAGATGCAACTCACCAAATGCTGCCTGCTGTTCAGTGTCAAAATGAGATTTTCTGTGAACTGTGATTCAGTGACCCTCCTCTCTTCTTAAATGGGGGACAGACTAGTCCAGTATTCAATGCTCTTGGCAGCCTTTGTGCAGGAAGGCTTGTCAAGCATAAATAAGTCTCACTGATAAAAAGTTATTCCAGACTTTCTGTCTGTCCAGTTTTTTTGGGGAGAGCCAATTTTGAGCTGCAAGAGACAGATAAGTGCTTGTGGCAGTGCATTTGAAAGAAACAACGATTTAGGACTCTAGGAATGAGTCAGCAAAGACTTAGGCTTCTAGGAAGGAGTAGCACCTCCAGAGAAAGTCCTGGCACTTCCCACTGTCACAAGTTGATGGATAGGATTAAAAAACACAGGACTGCTGGCTCAGCATTTTTGTGAACACTGGCAGTTTTAATCCTTCATCTGACCTAAAGCACAGTCCAAGATGAGGGATAGTAGAACCTCATCTCTATGTCAGACTACAGATGACTGAACTGTAGTCATGTGTTTGGGGTTTTTTTGTCGGTTTTTTCCTTTGGTGGTGAAGAAAGGATCATCCTGAAGGGGACCTGTCTGCAGTTCTTATGTCATCAAAGTTGCTGGGGGGGATTTGACCAACTATTGAAAGTTGCCTGAGTGAGTAGTCTAGCTTCTCAGCTTTCAGGGAACGCAGTGCTACGCACAAAGCTCTCCAGCTGACTTCATAGCAAAGTAGTACAGCAGTGAGAACTTTTTACTACACGTGGCTCTGTCCTGAGAATATTCTGAAGAATGTTTCCAACTTCTGGCTTTGCTGGAGCTCTGCTTCCAAATTTCTGCAGTGGTGCAGTATATGCACCATGAGTGTTGGAGAAGGTTAAGCAGGATAGCTGAGAAATGAGTATAGAATACTACTGGATGATCAGATAGCATAAATGTAGTAAAAATTTTTCTGTGAATGTAAAAGCCCAATCTGAGTGCATATGCTGCCCAGACACCAAACTTCTCTGATACAAATACCAAAATATTAGTTACTTCTGAATGATCTTTTGGCCTTTTAGATATGCTTTCACATCAGGAGGCCAAAAAAAATCTGACCAGACAGAAAGAGAAAAATAGGGAGTGCCTGCTGTTATGATGTGAAAGCAGTCCTTCCGCAGCTCAGTTTTGTTCTTGCCCTCGTTTCTTTCTCAGTGGAAGAAAAAGACTTTCTTAGACCTCATGATAGATCTGGTCAGGATTTGCAGTACTCAGCAGCTGTAGGCTGTTTTGAATCCTGAAGACAGAGGTCAGCCTCCTTAATGCACTAAGCTCCCTTTTGATGATTTTTGTTGTTCAAATGGTATCACACAAAGTGAATATTTAAACCAGCCACAACTAAAGATGTAGTTCATGCAAATACAGTATGCTGAAAGGTAATCAAGTAATGTTAGGCTGTTCTGGAGCTGCTCAGACTATATATTGCCATCAAAATTTCAGCAGAGGCTTCATGGTAAAAAGATGTATCTTGTAAATTACTCAAATGCCAACATCTTCAGTGTTTATACCCTGAGAAACTCTTTCTGAAGGTAAAGAGAACCTAGCAAACAAAGCTCTTGAGTGGTGTGAGCACAGGGGCATTTTGCACAGAAGTTAAAACATTTTTTTTTTATTCACTTAACTCAGTGGCTGTGATTTGTTTGGGTTGTGTGGGTTTTGTTTGTTTGTTTTATGATGTTCTGGAGCAAGACAAACTGCCAGCCGTGTTCATCTCTAAGCTGTTCTTGCAAATGCATAAAGACTTTTCAAAGGCTAGGGGCTTTAATAAGCAAAAATCACTTGGTGACACTTGTTCTATGGCTTCAGAGTTTCTGGGGTTTGATAGCTTGTATAGCTGATGTATGTTAAAAGCTCATGCCTTAAAATATTCTTAAGCTACAGGCTAAATACTGTATGCTGCCACAAGACTGCAAAGAAGCATTTTTAAAGAAAAGTCGGTAGTATTCAGGGTTTTGACTTGAGCCATGAAAATTCATACTAACCTTTTAAAGATGGATGTCCTTTCTATTTTTATACTAAGGTCAATGTCACCTGGCAAGCTGGTTACAGTACAGTGAAGTGAACTGTTAAGAGTTTTGTGAATGAATAAACTTCAAAGGAGGCACACAGTGCCACCAGTTTGAACTGTATTTCTTCAGTATTGGGTCATGCACAAATTAAGCATCGCTTTCCATTAATTTATTAAAAGGGAGAAATTGATAGTGGGAATTCCAATGGCATTTGTTAATGGTAGGAGTGCTAATAGCTCACAATATGATGGGCCACTGGCTGTAAATATCCCTCACTTTCCCACTGAGAGTGGTCTACTTTAAATCCTTGCTTTACAGCCCAAGCAAAGACCTTTGTAGTTAAAACTATATGCACTGTCATTGTTCCTTAGTCTGCCTGTGTGCATGACTCCAGATATTTGTTTATCTTGCATTCCATTCATGTTAGTGATCTGAGTTTTTATCCCTACTGAATGTTTAGTGTGAGTTCTGTTCAAGTTTATCTGCCATTTCACAGGTTAAAGTAATAAGGAACTTGACAGGTTATCCTAAGGTACAATAAGCCTTTACAAACCTGAAAGTAGAATACCGCAGTGAACTTATGGTAGAAAGCAGTCCCAGAAAGGTATTAAGGTTCCTCATCTAAATGAGAAGCTATTGTCTTTATTTGGAGTGTAGTCTTTAATTGAGTAGAGGGAAGGAAACGAGTTATTTGCACATGCAGTGGTCAAAGGGAAATATGACGCAAATAAGGGTGGCAAGCTGATAATGTCCAGCTCCTCAAACATGAGGAGGAGCACCTTCCTACTCCCTTTTCTGCCTTTATTTCACTGACAACTGTGACCCTTGCTTTGCTTGCACCTAGTAGTATATTGAAATACCTCCTAAAACATACACGATTCCTCCCAAACCTTTGTGAATACAACTTCTGAGAAGAAGTGACTAATCCTGAAGGTTAATCTGCTGCAACAGTAAAGATTGCAGTATATTATCTAAGACCTCTTGCAGGAAATAGAGGAATGTGTTCCACTAGGCATCTAATATTTGAAAATGGTTGGGTGTTACAGACTAAAACTAGGTAGATACTAGGGAAAAAAAAATACCCTTTCAGCTGAAAGATTGTGGCAGATACAATAAAACCCTTTAGGTTTTATAAAAGTACTCAGGAAAGAGCAGGAGTAGTGTTGCACTGTGCCTTCAGGAGCGTAGCTATTAAAGTACTATCCAACAGATCCCACAGTTAAAAATAACTCTTAAATATTTCAGATTTTAAGCAATTTTCTTTCCTGGTAGACTGTTAGCCTAAAAATTACACTGCAGCAGAACTCTTACTCCATCTACAGGAAACAAAAGGCATGTCTGACTGCATGTCTGAGACTGCAGTCTGGCTAGAGCTGCCAACAGTGAACAGTGACCTCCAGGTCAGAAAGATTATGGGATGAAGACTACAGTTTTTTCTCTTGTGGCTGGATTTAGACTAATACTAAAATAAATTCAGAGTTGAGACCTTATCTCCACAGTACTCGGACTTCTTAGGGAATTGTTTGGCAGGGTGGGGCGTAGCACTTAACACAACAGCTTGTTCATCAAAAGAAATGCTCATTTTTTTAGGCTTTTCTGTCAAAGTTGAGACCGTCTTATGTGTTTATGGTAGCCTACAAGATGCTCTTTACTTAAAGAACTGTATTTTAACAAACAGCCATGGGTACATAAAGGCCAAAGGAAGAAAGATTTATTTTTTTTTTTAAGGACAGTGGTTCACAGTCTAGAACTACTGGTTTGGAAGTTTGCAATTGGGAAAGTGGCAACTTTATGTGACTTTCTAGGGAAATAGCTGAAGGGTTTCTTGGTCCCCTAGCACTTAATTATGACACCTTTTGGAGGAATTACATTAAGACAAGAACTTGGAGGAAATACTGCCATTAGCAAAAGCACTTAAAGAAATCACAGTCAAGTTGATGGGACTTTTTAAAATATGAGGATGATTCAGTTGAGTGTATTACTTTTAGAGTCTCATGATCTTTCTCTGACACCTCTATAAAGAGGTGTATCTTAAGAGGTGTATTACTTTTGGGTATAGAGGCTTTCCAAAAACACTACTGCCTGCAGGCATGATGCTACATTTTGGAAGCACGTATCTTTGCCTAGAGAGTAACTAAACATCAGTGACAGTAATTACATTTACATAGCAACATCTGGTTGCACAAAAGCTTCATTATAAGCTTTGGGGAATTTTTACACTTAATGGAGTGCTTCAAATTGTTTCATTCAGAATTCCTCAGCTAAGTATTCATTTAAACCATTGACTTGTTTGGATGGAGAACAAAGAAGCTGAAGTAAACTCCACTTAGAGTAACATCAATGATAAATTCTATTATGACTATGGAGTACTAATAAATAGAAAAAAACTCTATGAAAGCTATTTGCTATTGGTAAATTTACCTGGTCATGGTGTCTATGCAAAGTTGAATATCGATTATTATCAGACCCACTTAACAATTCAGAGAAGCCCTCCTGCATCTGTTGATGGTGAGTTTCTTTGTCCCTCAACAGTCCTATGGCCATAGACCTGTCTTTAAGAAGTCCTAGCCAAGGCCTTACTCACATTACCAAGATTTCTGAAAGAGTTACAAAAATCCTGAACTTTTTTTTTGGGGGGGGGGGGCGGGGGGGGGGGGGGGGGCTGTT
>VWZK01001347.1:196608-218360 GCA_013396935.1 Baryphthengus martii | reverse complement strand
CGGGGAGGGAATGATGGCTGTTTGGATTTGAGGTGAGGGAGTTGTGTTTTTCCTCCCTCTGGTGGAACGTAGTCCCCTTTAGAGCTGTTTCTTGGTACTTGGAAAAGCTTTTCTTAATGTTTGAGAAACCTGCAGAGTCTGTACTGGGCTCTCTGTCACGCTGTTTAGCCATATCTTTAAGGATATCTTGTTCTCTGCTGTCACTTCAGGGAAGAAATGAAGAAATTACAAAACTTGTGCAGCTAAAACTGCACATTTGGACACCTGAAGTGTTAAAAAAAGAGATGATCCAACAGATTCATGTTTTTACTTTTGATGGAACAGGATGATGGGAAATGGTGGTTTTATTTTTCAGTTTGCCACAGAGTAGAAATCTTCAACTATATAGGGATTACTAGATAATGCTGTAGGAGAAAAAAGGACAAAAATTGGAGGCAGAAACATAAGTTTGTAACCTTTAGGTTTTGTTTCTCTTTTTAAAGATACCGTCATATTGAGGAAATCCAGACTGATCAGTAAAACTAACATTTATTCAGTGTGTGTTCCTATAGGCTAATAAATGCTTTTTCTTTACCCAGTGTAAAGCACAAGCAGTCTTTAGTACCTGTTGTGGCATAGCTGGCCCTTTCAGACCAAAATAAGGGTCTGTCACTTCTGTAATTAATGTGCTGCCTAATCACTTATCCAGCAGATCCAGTTATGGATTTCAGCTTCACAAGCTCAGAGATATCTCTGTCATCACTGCAGACAACCAGAAGACCATTTTGTGTAGTTTTGCATTAACTTCAGATCTAGATCTTGCTCTAGATAAGCAAAATGCCTGTTGAGTTGCATGGGCTGTGATCAGACTTCCTTCATCAAAGCTGCTTAATAAGTAACACCAGCCATCTGCTTGCTTTAAAAAGAAAGACACAGAAAATGTGCACTTGTAAGATCTTGATTAAACTTACTGCTAAAGCTTGCCAAACTGTCTGTCAGTTACTCATTAAAATGTAATTAAGATCTATATGGATCTTTATATAAAGGCACAAGACATCAGTAACTGGGTAAAGCTGGAAACAAAGACTGAAGGCTAAAAAACTGTCACCTCATTGCTAAGAAGCGCTGTTTTAAATACTGGTTATACAACGAGACAAAAAAAATCTATATATGGCTTTGTCTACCAGTAGACTACATATGCTCTTATGTCTCAGGCATATGGACTGAGATTTGTTTAGGAATAAAGGATGATCATAAACTACATCTGTTGGAAGAGGCATTATATATATTACTTTTAGAAAAAACAGCCCTAGAGTCTTAGCAGAGTATAATTGATACACATAAGGGGTTGTTCTAGAGAGTTGGTATAAAACTCTGAATTTAAAGCCTTTTCTAACATTACTAACTAGAAAAATAATTCAAAACTGTTAGTATAGACTTGAATATAAATTTAATTTTAAGCTTACGTGCCAAAATCTACACTTTTATATGAAAACTAGCACACATGAAGTCATGCTGCAAGATCCACCCAGTAACCTACAGTTTAATTTTTTACTGTATTTTGAAGACCTGGACTTCAGTTTCAGTGCACAATAGCAATGAATTTTTAATGATTCCTTCTCTAGATTTATTATTAAATTAAATTATTTCTTGTCCTGTCTACTTCCCTGAATTATTTCAGTATTGGATGCTGTTTATCTCTAATAAAATACAGTACACAAGAACATAGTAAGTAAAATAGTATTTTAGTCTAGATGGAAAACTTGAAAGATTTAAGCATTCTTTTACCCACTCACTTAGGAAAGTTTTGTGCTCTGATACTCTTAAGTACTTCAGAAGCAATGCAGCATTGTCGAATTAAAATTTATGCTAAACCACTTCCTTACTTAAATAACCCTAGTAGGGAGGAGTATGCTGATGTAGGAGACTGGCACTGATATTTTATTTTTTGAAATCAAAGCACATATTAACACTTTTTCCTGTTTGTTTTTGTAGGCTGGAGTGAAGGGAAAGCTGGGAAGATTGCTTGGGATATTTGAGGTGAGCTATTTCTTTCACCTTTTAAAAACAATTTTTTTTGTGAGAGTTGATAAACTACATCAGACTTAAGTATTACCTGCTTATAATTTTGCAATGCTACTGGAAGTGTTATGTTAGACAGGTGATTTCCTTTGGTTGTTACATGATATGTGAAGATTTAGTTAGGAAAACTTCAAAGTACTTGGAATTTTCCTGGAAAGATTAATTTAGTACTTGGACAACATCTAGAAGTAACAAACAAAGAGTAAAAAAAAAATGAAATTAATGTTGGTAGCTCTGGGGTTTCTGAAATATCACACATGCCTTTTAGGGGGCACTATTTTGACTTTTTCTCTCTGATTAGATTTTGCTGAAGTAACTTGCCAATTTTCACACACCTAAATTGATAGGTCTGTATATCAAGTATCTCATCATGGCTTTGATTCACTAAAAAAGCTAAGGCTTTGAATAACAGATATATCTAACCTTAGCAATACTAAATACATAGTTCAAAATTTGTAATTTCATAGTGTAAACATTAGACTGAACTGACAGCACAAGGATGCAGGTTGGATATTAATTCTCTTTTAGTGTCAATGTCCACATCTGCTCAGGTTGTAGACAGGAATAGACTGTAGAAATGTGAGACTCTTCAGGCTATCATACAGCATGACACAATAACGCTGGATGTGTGATGGGTGAGAGTCTAGTAGTTAGGTATCAGTCTTCACAGTTTAATTATAAAGCAAACTTCCAGAGCAGTGTATTCTTGATAGGGATGTTCTATGTGAATTATTAGCCGTATACAGCTAGTTGATACAGTGCTAAAGGTGTTTCCATTGTCAAGTATGGAAACCATGACAGAATTAGAGAAGCTCGTGTTTGTAGTTAGTAGCACTCACCCTTTTTTCCAATTTGTTTTGGGTTTGAGTACACCTGGATGGTCCTACATAGTAAAAACTTCTCTGTGTTTTAACTCTGGCTAGCCTACAGAAATATTATGCGTATTTTCCCCACTCAGACAAAAAAAGACAATGATACCTATAATCTTGTTGCCTTAAAACAGGAGCTGCAAGAGATGATGATGCTTTGGTAATTCAGCTGTATGTTCTTAAGCTATCTACCACTATCTAGACAAGAGGAGATAAGTCTTGTCGAGTGGCACTTCTCTAGGTTACAACTAACAAATCAAGGCTCTACTTCAGTTTCATAATGTGGCCCCACAAATGGTTATTAGTACCATTGAGGAGGCCACAAGTTGTGATCTAGGGATGGAACTGATAGAAGATGGAAATTATGGTACTGTTGATTCCTTGTAGTCTAGAACTACAGCCAGAAAGGATGTTATACATGTTACAGATGTATTTACTCCCTTTAATACTGATATTGACAAAGAACTGTCTCAGAGTATTTTCATTTCCTAGTAAACACAACAGTTTAAAACTATATTAAGCATAGTGAAAAAGAGTTAAGTAGGAATGGTTATTGGCACAAGAATAAAACCATCTGTAAGGGGAGATAGGGCATAACATCTCACGGTTCTTAATGCAGTTGTAATCTTAGAATGTCTTGGATTTTCTAGCTCAGTTCTTTTCCAAGGGGAGCAATGTGGTTTGGTTAGTTGGGTAGCGCCTTTAGCGGGGCCACTGCTGGCCAGCTTTGGAGCTAGCAGGGAGAAATGTCTACACACCTCATGCAGCCCTGCTGCAGCACTGCGACTCTGCCATGAGCAGACCACTGCTGTCAGTCTCTGTACTTGACTCACCGTGTTCAAAAAGCTTGTGCCTTCTCAATAGGTGGCTAGTGCTGCAAATGTGGCAAACCTGTTGAGTGAACAGGTGGTAGCAGGTTTTGCATTTGTCATGGTTGCAAACATAGGCTATTTCATTTGCCTTACTGATTAGGTGAAGCTATAGCCAGCATTGTGTAGGTGATCTGGCCATGTGATGCAGTGGTTCCATCTTGGAAAAATTATTTTAATAACCTTTCACCTGGAAACATGAGTTGCAGAAACAGCTTCGGTGAATGCACTCTGCTGTTATAACTTACAACATATGTCAAAGAAAACTACTAGGGGCTTGGTAGTAGTGGACAACTGCTAAGACCAAACTGAATGACCAAGAACATGGTTTGGCCCAAACTTCATGATCTTCAGATTCACTTAGGTTGTGTTTGGTGCTTTTAGTAAAATAGAATAGCTGTTTCAAATAAAACTTCCATTTTCCCACCCTTTTGGGACTACTAAGTACAGATGTTTGTTTAATGAAACTAAAAGCTAGGTTTTGTTGGCAAGTGTCCAGCAGTGGTAAGTAATTTTCTAATATTATAGTTGTAGTAAGCCTAAGTTTGCTTTGCTTTTCTGAGAATTAAAACCTCTACTCTTCATATTCAAGCAGAACCAGGATCGGAAGCACAGGACGTACGTTTATGTTCTTACTGTGACGGAAATACTGGAAGACTGGGAGGATTCAGTTAATATAGGTAAATACGCTCTGTCTTCATCTGCTACACTTAAAATGTATTATGCAAACTTCTTTCATTTTCTGAAGCAATAATTTACTTCCAGCATAGCCTAATTTTTCAGTAGTGATAGTGCTGACCTTGAGAGGTTTCTGTTTGTTTACACATGTCTCTTATACAGATACCATTGTCATGCAGTTAGATTAACATCCTTTGTGATGTTGTATGGATCTTCCATTTTGAATTTAATTAGGTAAACATTAACTAGTTTTGTTCTTAAGTTTAAAGAAAAAGCTTAGTTCATACAGTGTGTTTGTCCAGCTGAAATTTTAGTCAAGTAAGAATTGGTATAAAAAATGACATCCTACCTTGATTGATCACATTTTGCCCTTTTCAGGAGGTGGTGCTTTAGCAATGTTAATGTTGATAAACTTAGTATTGTTGATCTGTCAGCCAATGGCATGGAACTGTTTCAAAACTGTTCTTAGCTTTTTTTTCAAGTGAGAGACTGTTTTGTTTCCACTACTACCAAGTTGTGGGGAATGCACCCTCTTGATTGCATGTCAGGTTCCACTGATCAGTGGCTTCTTACTTGAGAGGATCAATATCGGCAGGCCTGGGATTGTTTAGAGGTTTGGTTGTTGGGGTTTGTTTTGTACCTGGAACTGTAGAGTCTGAGGGCAGTCCTGGTCTGTTCCCGCTTAGTGCTGAGCTGTGGGGTAGAAGGGGATATCTAGCACTGGGGCTACTGTTGGCTTCCTTCTAGGCAATGCTGCTGGCTGTGGTGGAACAAGCCCTGGTGGGGCCATGTACCTTGGTCCTAGGGCATTTACACAATTTAATAATGTTCAAGCACAGTACCTTTAACACTAACACCTGTAACAAATGAAAAACAGAATTAATCCGACCTTTAACAATACTGTCCTTGACTTAATTTTCAGAGGCCTCTAATTTTAAAGAACGTGCATATATAAGAAAGGTGGTCTTAGGACTGTTCTAAGACTTATCTTCATTAAAATTATCTAAACATTTCTCTGGCATAAGGTATACTATTTTTAAAAAGCTAATGGCTAACCTGAGTAACTCCATACACAGATGTGTTTTAAGAATGGAACACTGCTTTCTAAACCAGACTGAGCCATTTTTATTGTAGCTGCATGCATGTTCGTTCATTACACCATCACACCCAGCAGAAAGTCAGTCTGAAGAAGGCAGCAGTAAGTCATTTCAATAATAATGCTCTTTTCTGTAAGGACTAGATGTGGCTTTTGGAGTGTATGAACAGTCATGAGCTTTTGCCCAGTATCTGCTTCAAGAGGGTTATCTGAAAGGTTTTATTACAAACTACTCTTTAGTAAGCTTCAGTGGATCTCTTTTGTTCATCAGTTTTTTTGTATCTTTTTCCTGACAATTTGAACTTGTAAAGTAAAAGAAATGAGAAAGTGAATAATCAGATAGCAACAGATGGTGTTGTACAAATTTCTAACTGTTTTTCTTTTGTGGATTATACTAATTCAGGAAGGAAAAGAGAGTGGTTTAAAGTAGAAGATGCAATCAAGGTCCTTCAGTGTCACAAGCCTGTTCATGCAGAGTACTTGGAAAAACTGAAACTGAGCTGTTCACCCACTAATGGAAACTCTGTGGTTCCCCCTCTTCCAGATAATAACTCCTTATATGTCACTTCTGCACAGACTTCTGGGTTGCCCTCTACTGTGAGATAAACATTTGGATTACCTTTTTGTTCATGTCATCACAAGGGGAGACATCTGTGATCGCATGTAGGCATCTGTATAACTGTCAATTCTAAGTGAAATCTGTGAGTGTGTCATAATGTCAACTTTATTTGAACATGTTTTTCTTAACTATGTAAAAGAGTATTTCAGCAAACCAAAGCCATATATGGATTTTTTTAAGATGCCTTAATAGGCCATTTTAAAAAAAAACAAACAAAAAAAACACTTGAGTATATAAAGTTTCCATATCTGCCAAAATAAATTATGCATCTCAGTGGTGTTCAACTTATTTAAGGCTTGTCAGTCTTAGTGGGTAGTTCCACAAGAGTACTTGCTTAGAAAAAAACTTGAGCAAGTAGTCTTATACTCACTTGTATTTGGTATCCACAGACAAAGCTGTAAGATCTCAAGATGGCAGTATTTGGGTAAATGGGTGTGTTGAAGGCAGAGATGCATAAGCCTGACTACACTAAAGCACTAAAACCATGTTCAGCCCAAAGACTGCTGACACTAAGCACTGCTTGCCTCAGCTATCCAAAAGGTTGCCTTGTCCTGTGCAGTCTTTTATCTAATGTGTAACTAGAAGCAAGAAAAATGTCTTTGTCTTGCAACTACCAAAACTATCCACCATACTTTTTGTTTCATCACCCGGTCAGCTTCCACTGTCAGAAGACATGAAAAGCATTGTAGATACCTCTTCCCCCATTTTCTTCCTTTTATTGTGGTTTGTTCATGGTGTAATTACACCACAGGTCCCAAAACTTTCTAATCTTCTGTGAGAAGCATCTTACTCCTGTTTTTCCTGCACTCTGTTGTAACTTAAAAATGTTTAAAGGAAAGTAAGATTTAACCAAGGGGGCACCCTTATGTTATAGAGGTGTATCACAAGCATGTGTTGAGGTGTCTTGCCCAGCAGGAGCTAGTAGTGGTACCTCTTGGGCTTGGAGATAGGTGGGTTCATAATTACACTAGTGGAGAAATTATATTACTTTGTCTTATTCAGAAGGTGTGCTGAAAGCCTTGATTTTAAGTTAATGCTTAAATACTTTTGTTTTACTGTTTTAACATCAATTCCTTTAACTTCTCGAATTAAAAGCTGGCCTCTTGGTAAAAACTTAGCTGGAATAAGTGAGGTACAGCTGATAACTTCCCTTTTCATTATTTTCTCCTCTTTTAGCCAAAAAGACAAAAACTAAATCCACTGTTGGTCTTAATGTTTTTACCATGGGATTACTCTCTCTGTGTATGTGTGTGTATGGCTTCTTCAAGAACACAATCTAATTCATATGAAGATCCTAATTCTGAATTTTTTCTAGGATCTAAACCCAACTGTACCTCCTCTAGTGCCAGCCAAAACAGAGGCTGAGGTAGACTATTACCTCACGTAATGTTTATTCTGGGTAAAGCTCATTCTCTTACACAATATTTGAACCTTTGTAAATAGTCCAACTAGTAAATAGTGAGTGTAAAATGGAAAATAAATGTAATTTAAACCTTTTGTTACTCAATACTCAAATGGTTAACTTCTACTTTTTTAACACAAATTGTGTAAAATGCTGCTATGAATTTTTTTGTGCTGTTACACTTTTTTAGGATAAAAATGTTGTTGCCACAAGTTACTCCTTAGAAAACCAATCTTGTGCCATATGTAAATGCAGTGAAACTAGGGAGACAGATGCTCTGATCTCTTAATGCTGCTCTCTTTGAAGAGGCATAAATACTACTGACAAGAGGCATCAGCCACAAAGCTGAAGACTTCTGAAATACTGGGTGGGATGCTGGTTTCCATGTTTGTATCTCCTATTCTTGGTGACTTCCAGAACTGGAAAGAACACAACTTGAGGTGCACCTCAAAGTGGATGCATTGCCCAACAGCATATCCCTCCTTTCAGTTAATAGGTGAGGAGGGAGTGCTGATATTTCAGTGGTGCAAACAAGCATAAGTGTACTTCATGCTGACCTTAATCCAGATTGGGACACTATTTGCTCAGATCACTTCTTCAAACTGATTGGTCTATCAAAAGCACTGTGTTACCAGGCTACACAGAAGAAGGTAAAGTTGAGCATATTGAAAATTACCAAGTCTTTGTTAAAATCATGCCCACAGTCTGTAAGGGTACCTCTGGCTCTAAAGCTGCCTTTAAGAGTGAATCATTTGGCTCCCTTTTCAGTCACTTTGATGCTCACTTTTTTTGTTCAGTAGTCATTTTAACACTTTAAATTGAGCAAACTTGTACAGGCTTTCTTGTAACAAAATTATCTAGAATCTGTGAAAGCTAAACCAAGAACTTGGGCTTTTGAGTTCTATTCATAAAAAAATATGCTTCTGTTTCAGATTCTTGGAATTAAACCAATCCAAGCTTGTATGAGATTTAGTGATAATGCATGATCTTATTTTGTAACTCTTGAATTATGTATTTGATAATAATGTAAAAATGTACAGTATTGCTGTTGCTAACAAACTCAGAGTTGATTGCCTATAAATATTTTGGTTATTTTTTGGTCACACACATTTGAGCTGTTCAGTAGTGCCAGACATTTTTTTTTCCAAACTGCATTCAGTGTATAAATCTCTTCAGTCTCTATGCAACCTTCAGAATTAAGTTGTCTTGCTTAGTTTGACTTCTACTCCTTTTCAAAGATAATTGTTTTGTGAATGGTAAAAGTAATTGAAAGCATTTCAGTTATGCTACAGGAACCACCTCTAGCAAACACAGGCAGCAGTATGGCTTCAGTCTTAATCAAATCTGACATTAAACTTCCAACAGAAAGGGTCTGTGTAAAAGACAGAACAGGAAGGCTGAAGTTCTTTCTACTACCTGTCACTTTAAAGGTAGAAGTATTTTGTTTTTCCATGCATCTCCACTTAGATGTGCCAAACCTCTTTCCTCCAAAGCAGATTTGCAGATTTTTCCTCATGGCATAAATTCTGTACAGTCTATCCAGATTTGGTTCTCATTTGGTTCTCCAAAGGAGAAAGGGAAGAGACAGGTTGTTACCTGTAATTTTCAAAAAGTTGAGTTTGTACTGCTACTTTTCCTGACTGTTTGGTTTTGAAATTACCATGAGTTAGATTACAGTGGTATCACATAGAAATAGCCTTAAAATTTAAAATCATGTGGAGCCAGAATTCAGTGAAATGGATGTGATTTTAACTATCACAAGAAATGCTGAGGTGTTGCACAGAGGCTGATAAGTGAAAATCTTATCTTGGTGCTTACTGCACCCCTGACTTAGCCTAGCATTGGTCTGTTAATGTGCTGTGGAAAAAAAAAAAAAACAACAAAAATGAGGCAAACACTTGGTTTACTTACCAACAGGGTTTGTGAAGTGAAAACTGAAGGGAATGGGTTGGGGGGTGGGGGGCATATTAAGTTGTAAACATTTTGACCTGCTTGCATGGATTTTTCTTTAAAGATTGATGTAAGAATTTTGACTTTTTATATTTGAGAAATACCAGAATAAAATCTAAATTAGTCCTGTGGATGATGTAATCATTCTGATGCAACTCCTGCAAAAGAAGTGTTTGTGCAAGAATTTTCAATCCCCTCTAAAATAGACTTAGATGAAACTAACATTTCCTACTTCTTGCCTCATCCCTGCATTCTGGCTTCATCTAGCCCTACTAGAGCCCCACCCAGCACTCTACAGTCCTCCCCCATGGAACTGCTGCCCCTACCAGTGAGCTTTCTTTCTAGTCACCTTCATCCCTGCCACTTGCACTAGAGCCAGGTATGAATATCTATACAGTAACAGTGAGAACAGCTGCAATTTACTTGCAATTGCACCACTGTTCTGTCCCAATACTGCTGTGGCATGAAGTTGGGCACTGCATGCTCAGCTCAAGTGATGAAGCTGCCCCTCCATGAACAGCAGGAAGACACCATTCCTTCTATGGAACACTATCATCTAATCTGCAACCTCAGCAACTACCAGCATGTCCCTGCTTGTGGCAAGCTGAGTGCTACAGGCCATGCACCACCCAGAACAATGCTCTCGATCTTCTGTCCCTAAATAAGCAGGAAATGCTGTTCAAAGAGCTAGTTAAGGAAGGCTAGAGCCTGCTGACAGCACCTGCTGTATCATCAGCTGCTAGTTGCCTGATGGCCCCCAATGACCTTTCAGCAGCTGTCAGTGGCAGCTCTGGTTCCCACTAACTTTCCCTGATTTACCACCCATTCTGAGGGCTGGACAGTAAAGCCTTCTTTCCTGCTTTCTGACTACAGCACCAGCACTGACTGTCCTTGAATAAGGCAGGTAAACATTCAGGGCAACTAAAGACAGGAAAAATACCCTTAGAATCACCTTACTGTGTCTTATTCTTCTGAGAGTAGCCCACCTTTAATAACTGTACAAGGGGCATTAGACCACAGACACTCCTCCATAAATTTATTAGTAGCCATCCTAAGCCTTCAGTGGTACCTGTACTAATGATGAGTAGCTAATGGGAAAAGCACAGCAGCAGCACTTCTGAAGGCACATCTGAGCCAAGATGAGCACACCTGCTACAGTAAACAGCAGCTGAACATCACCTATGAAGCAAAGTCAATTAAAAATCTGAGTGTCAAGCCTGTCTGCAGAATCTGGACATCAGAACTTGGGTACCAGTCAGGCAGGGAGATGGAGACGAGGCCTGAACCAAAAATACTCCTTCACAGCAGCTCTGAAGCCAAGAGCCCAGCCTACACCAGAGTAGCCAAAACACAATTTTATAAGTACTCCAGTGAGAGATAAGTTTCCCATGTGAAATAATTTGTATTTTCCTTTTAAAAAAATAAAAATACTAATAAAAATATTTGTTACATGTCACACTTGCATCAAGTCTCTCTCTGGGAAGGCTTATGCCATGCAATAGAGAAACCACAGGTACAAGCATCTGCCAGTGCTCTCTATCTCAAGGATTCTTGAGTATTCTTCAGTGTCCTAGTGATGGGCTGATCAACAGTGACAACTCCCTAGCAACAGGTGAGTAATCTTGGGTGTAATTCCCTTTCCTAACACAGGTCATCCAGTGGGTAGCATTCAGCTGACAGCTTTTACCACCAACAGTGTTCAAATCAGAACAGATTTTATCCTTAGTTTTCCACCCTGCAGACAAGTAAGACAATAGTCTGCTTGCTCACACCTAGCTCCTTACTGGAAGCCTCGCTCACACCTAACTCCTTACTGGAAGCATTGAGGGAAGTTTACAAAAGCAAATCCCACAGATAAAGCAGTTACTGAAGCCATTCTTCTAATGCACTGTGGTGCAACATAACCATTTGGTATTTGCTTTAAAATCTTCCTGCACACTTTGACAGGAAAGGTTGCAATACATGGTACAAAATCCAGCACAGCAGACGTGTAATTACTAACTTTGTGCCATGCTCGTAGCATAGCATGGTTTAGCAAAGCTCACTACATCTATCCATTTCATCGCACTAGAAATTGTCCAAAAATCTTGTACTAAACCAGATAGATTTAAACACAGGCAGGCCAAAAGGAAAAAAAAAAAAAGCATCCCCTGAGCTTGTGCAGCAGAGCAGTCCCCTCTGATGGCTCTAGGACAGAAATGTGAGAGGAAAAAAAAAACAAAACAACACAGCACTAGGAAAGTGAGTTATGAGAGAAGTTATCAATGTTTATCTTCCTTATTTTAACAGAATTTAAGAACTGTCAGGAAACTGCATTGCACACTGTTGGCAGCCCACTACAGTTAAATGAAGCTCAGTGTCTCTGTAATGAATAATCACTCTTCCTTTTATTTCAGTGTCATAGTACATTACAGTCAAGACATGTTATTGACAAAACCTACCAGACATTTTTAAGAGTAACCCTCAAACAAAAAAAAAAAGAACAACCAAGAAGGAATGTACATAAATTGAGATGTCACAATTTTTGATGTTACTAGTCCATTAAGATGTTTCACAATAACCTCAATGTGTTGGAAATACACTCTCAAAAAGCTATAGAAGCAACATTTCACTTGGTTTAGACTAACGTCAGCAAAGGTACAAAAAACCTGTTCCGTCGGTTCCTAGTGCCGACACACTTCACTCCCGTGACAGAAGACGTTAGAGACCACCACTGCATGGCTATGCACAAATAAAAGCCTTCCACATCCTCCTCCTGCATCTAAAGGAAACGACTGCAAAAGGATTTTGCACGTGTGGTTTTAGAGCCCATGTGATGACTCAAGCTCAACAGCTACACAGTTATTATCCAGACACTAACATAGAAAATGCAATGTCAACGCTCTTGCTCGGGATTTCAGGACGTTTGACACACGGCACCAGTAATGCTAGAGGAAACCCATTTAATTTTCAATTTACTCTTAAGTTTATCCAATAGACATCCACTGAAAAATGGAGATAAAACCAACGCTCCCCTCCAAGACAGCTGCGTTTACTAACCAGCTGCTGATAGTAGATGGAACAGAAGTAACTCTGAGTTTCAGATGATGGCTGTGAATATTCACCTGCTGAACTGAGGGAAACCTTGTATCTAACTCACTTCAAAGAATTTAGCCCAGAAGTTTCACACATTCCTCAGCATATCAGAGAATGAAATTCCCAGCTTCACTTTATACAGGGCTCTTAAATCAGGTTTAAGAGTTAAATGCATATTATTTAATCCTTTTTAAATTGATGATCTGTATTAAAGTATGCCTGAAGAGACTCCACGACAAACAAATTTTAGTTTTTAGGAAGCCTATTTAAAATTTCCGTCATAACAATTATCATTTGAAAATAGGCTAAAAAGTTTTAAAATGCAGTATTTTATCGATCCTTTTGCACCCTTTATTTCAGATACACCATCGCTATGGACTCATGTTCCAACTCAGACAGCACAGACTTCTTTAATAAAAATCTCAACTTTGCTGAGATAGCTAAAGGACAAACCCAGACACCTACTGGCTGCTGTGTACTCAAACGGTTCTACAATCCGCTTTACTCAGTCACTAGCAAATGGAAGCAGAGGATTGTTAATATATTAGTGGAAAAAACACATTCCATGAAGAACTTGCTCTTGTTTTCATTACGCCCTCCGATTAGCTGCCAACTCTAGCTGAGTTTTAAGCCCCAGACGTACAAAACACCTAGCCCTCTGCTGAATGACGTTGGGTCTGGATTCATCCCACCCAGTTTGAAGCTAAACCGTTAAGTGCCGCTTCAGGTTCTCTTTCTCTACTGAAGGAAGGGGAAGCCATTTTCAAAGGGGGTGCTTCAGTGGGTCTGACTGCCCTTTGGGGGCGCCACTTGTCCTTGGACTAGACACAGAGCTGAGGAAAGCTGTAGATGTAGTGTAAGGTAAAGCATTAAGAGGTAGGTGAAGGGAATCCAGGGTCTATCACACAGCTCATGTACTCTCAGCTGCCTGCCACAAAGTTGCCCATGTTCATAGCACGTACAGGAGGTAGACCAGCTCAACCCAAACGCATGCTCATTTGCAACGAGAAGGCAGGGTTAACGGTGCTTACCCACTCTGAAGAACAATTTGTTACAAGCCCTGAATGCAACTCTGGCTTACATTCCACACAGAAACTACTTTTAAAACAGCTGTGGTTTGCTGGAGGTTTTTTTTTTAATAGCTCAGTCTGGTGAAAAAGCTGAATTCTGAATGAAGCTTCAACCATGTTACAAAGAGTACTCTGAGTTACCAACCACTGAAAGCACTGTCTGTTGGAAAATGTAGTTTTAATAGATATTCTTCATCTTACATAAGAGCACAATAAATACACCACATTCTATAGAAAATTCAGATGACAAGTAAGAGGCGAAAGAGGGAGAATACCAATTGACTACATAACCAGACTGCTGAATTGCAGGACAAAACACTCCCTACTGCAATCACTACAAGCTGTCATTTATACACCTCATGTCGGTCTCGCCAAAAGCTTTTAAGCCTTTCTCCCCTGCTCCTCTATTTTTTTTTTTTTTGGTGAGGGAGAAGGCTTGGGAAAAGGAAGAGAATAGAGATACAAGAAATTAAGGGAGGCAAGATGACAAGTTCCCATAAAAGATGCTGGACTCCCAGACAAGATGCACACACAAAAAAAACCAAAGATGAGAAGGAAGCGTTTTAATCACCTTCCTTCCCTCCAATAAAGAAGCTTTGTTGCTATTTAAGCAGACCCGTTGCTCAAGCAAGGAGCTTAATAAAGCTTGTAGAGAAAACCAGTGGTATGAGACACTAGCTGTAAGTGGTTAAGCAAACATCAGCCAATACAGAAGCTGGTTTTAACAGTGGTTCTATATACGGGTATTTCATGTTACTAGAGGACAGGAATTAAAAGAAGTTAGAAAACTGTGAGGCCTAACATTTGATGACAATCAGCAAGGAGAAGTTAGCAGATACTCATAATTAGTGTTGTCATTTCTTCTCAACCTCCTACTTGGTTGGTTATGGTTATTTCCATGAAAATGCATATTAATGCATTACTAAAATTACGGTTACAATGGTCACATCAGAGACTTGTTTCTAGAAGTCACTCTAAATGCAATTTCATATTAAATCAGCCAGGTAAGGTCACCCACATAACACAAGCTAACAAACAAAAGTCAGCAAACAAAAGAAAAATCCTGTGAATTCCACGGTTTTACTGTTTAATTTGTCAGAACGGTGAAGACAAATTGTCAATTCTGGTTTCAATTTTTTTTAAATACGATTGTCATATTAAAGAAATGAAAACACAGAAAAATAAACTGTACAAAGGCAAAGTAGAATAACAAAAAATATTTTACTAAAACATAAGATTTACAGATTTTCCAGACAAGCCATACAAAATGGTCACAAGCTTCTTAGAGGGATTTTTTTTTTTTCCTCTACACTTGACAGCAGAATCACAATATTATTAGTGAAGGTGATGGATGGTTTAATGTTCCCATTTTTTTTGTTGAAACAGTGAAGCTTGTCCATCTACAGCATCTAAGTTAGACTGGGCTAGAGGGTATATTCTAAAGTATAACTCGTTAGCTGCTTTTACCAATGCAATTAGCATCACCATAAGAAGGGAGGAGGAGCCCACAAAATGAAAACAAAAAGCCCCACAGCTAACCCTGCCTACCTTCATTCACAGTGCTTATACTTAAACCATGGGAAAAATGATTAAAAGCAGAGATGTGCTGCTGCTTTCAAACAATTTCACAAGAATCCGGATGATACTTCTAGCCTCTGCTCATGCGGTACAACAGTGAATTAGGACAAGACACAGATTTGCTAATGTGCATTTAATCACCAAAGGATTGGAGATGTCTGGGCTTTATTCTGTAACTTTTCTAAGACTGTGTCCATTAAATGAAAACAAAAAAAAGGAAGAGGTCTTGGCAGAAGGGATGCACACTCAATTTTCAAAGCTCATTTAAATATTATTCATGGCATATAGCCTAGTCCATGCTCTCGCTGTAAAGAAAAAGAAACATATTTCAGAAAACATGTATTTTTCAGGCTTTACGAAGGCAGTTTTAAATACTTATTTTTAAAGATCACTTTTATACCACTGCTGCAAGTACAAAAGATAGATCAGTTCTGAGATAAAGTGCAATTTTGAACTCCAGCAGCTGTCACCTTTGGTCTATTATAGAAGTGGCCTGACTGCAGTGGATCCAAAAGTCAAGAGGCATAATGTAGTAATTTTTTCAACCTATTACGGCCTGCAACAGAAGCAGCTACGGAAGAGATGTATTTTCTGAAACCAGATAATCTGTTCCTTAAACTTTAGGGGAAAAGCAGTGGCGTGTACTTTTATTTTACCGCAACTCCAAATAAGACATACTTGCAATTCAGGAACATGAAAACTCAAGATAAAACAGATCAAGAGAGCTTTTCTTCTAGCAAACCTCATGGACTTGAAAGATAGACCACTGTAGGCACCTTCTGGGTACCTGGACTATGACTGTGTGCATAATTGTTTCTGTAAGTGGCGGACATAAAACAAGAGGTCAGGATTGACATCCCCCAACCAATCAGTAATCGGCTACTTCCTAAAATTAGGAGGGAAAAAAAGTCTAAGACACATCACCTGTTTCTATGGCTTGGGCTTCATTAGTCTTCCACTGCTCCGCTACATCATTTGCTAACGGATCATCCGGATTTGGAGCACTTAACAAAGCCTGGATCGAAAGCAGGACTGTGCGAATCTGCAACGCTGGGGACCATTTATCTGAAGAGACATTTATAGCAGTATGAAACACCACATTCACCATAATCCACAGAAATAGCAAGCCTCCCTCTCCCAGATTAAAGAATAAGCAAGGCATTCTTGAAACAAATGAACGCTCTTTTTAGGATCACTTTACAAGTTTCTGCACTTAAGATCAAAAGAAAGGAAACAAGTCAGCACTTACCTTTCAAAATATCTAAACATATTCTTCCCAGCTTGTCTACATTGGGATGATATATTTTGGTCATGAAACGTACTTTAGGAGCTGCCATTGGATATTCCTCAGGGAGAAATAGTTCAAGTTTAAATGTCCCACCCTCAAAGGGGGAATCCTGTGGCCCTGCAATGACCACGTGAAAATAACGTGCGTTGCTTTCATCTGGCTCTGCTTTTATGCCAGGGACTGGTTCTGCAAGCAAGCGCTGGGTTTCCTAGAAGAAGAAAAAGAGGCAACATAATATATACAACCCAGTTGAAATAAATAGGACCTGTACAAACTATTTAAAAAAAACAAACTCAAGTATTCCTGATGAGCTATTTGTCTACATCCACAGAAACAACATTAGACAAATACCTTAAAGTCAAAGAACATGTGCAGAAAGAAGATGAGGGTGGGATAACTGGTACACATCTCTTTTTGGATCCATAATCATATGTGCTTCTATCGCACAAGGCAACAGATAACAATTAAGCTGTCCTCAAATTTCTTAACTTCTGATGAAACTACCACCAAGATGTTATTTTTTCTTTTCCAATATACTTAAAAGCACTTTAAAAAACACCACAATATACTAAAAAGCATTTTACATTATACTTTAAATAGAAAAATCCCGTAAGTGAAAAGCCAAAGGGGTTCATCACTCAGAGAAAGCGTTCAGGGTTTACTCTAACAGATGACCGATTTACTAAGATGAACATTCGTACTGGAATCAGATCCAACTTTGAAGAATTTAAAATACTACTCTGCTGCAACACTAAAGGTGTTTTTAATGCTGTTTTACGTATTCACACGTACATATGCAAAAATAGCTTTGGCGTGAGCACTTTCAGCCTACGTAGAACCACGTCTAAAGTCACTCTGACAAACAGTAGGAGACTGTTCTGTAAACAGTAAAATTAGGGAAGCCTGGTTTCCTATGGGGATGCGTGTACTTTGTTGCTCAAATCATCTGCCTGCAGCATCAATCCTACCTCAGGCACCACCCTGTGACCATAGTCAAGAGCTGCCCACGTTCTGGCCGTCCATCCTGCTAATGCACTGAGCAAACAGACCCACCAAGTCCTGTACACCTTTCTCTCCCCTCTGCTGCCAGCCTTCACAAGTCTCATAAGCATCGGGATGCTCCTTACAAAAAAAACAACAAAAACAAACAAACAAAAAAACCAAACACCACAAACCAACCACAAAACACAACCAACCACCTGAGGCCAAAACAGGCAAAAGGACATTAGGCAGGGACCAGAATTCCTGTAAAAGCCTCATTTCCTCAGGTAATTTTAGTCTCATGTCCTGCTTTTCCTCTAGTTTTGTTTTTTTGGTTTGTTTTTTTGTTTGTTTGTTTGTTTTTTTTACTATGTACAGTTAATGTTTTCAAAACTTTTCCGTGTTGGCCTTCACAAAGGAAAAAATAACCTGTCTCTACTGATGAAAAATGGTAACTTGTAGGTGTAAAATTAATTTGTTATTCTAGTTTGATAGCATATCTATTCTATACAAATATATTTTATATATTTACTATACACTAGTACTAATACAAGTACAAAATCGATTACCTCTACTGGGCTTATTAATACATTCCTTCAGACATAACTGGGCTGTTACAATACTGGCATTTTGTAGAAATAAATTTACATGGCATTTAAGTGATATGGCAAAAAATAATCAAATGCATGACATAAATAAGTGAAGTCACAGTAATTAACGCTGAAATCCAGTTAGTCAGCTCAGAATTATCAAGATCCTAGAAATCATAACATTTTAAGCTATTGCTAGGTACGTGCACAAACATGAAGAGAAGTGTACCTGTTCTAATTCCTTGTTGTGATTAGATATTGCCCACTTATCTGCACAGGTTTTAGCTGCCAACGCCACTAATACACCTCAATGAAAGGCCATCCAAGCTTCTTAGAGCTGTCTACACTCATTTCCACAAGTATATTTTAAATGATACACAGTGTATGTTGTATAGTATATTTTAGTACAAGCGTATTTTAAATGATACCTAAAGTACTCAGAATTTGTATTCTGCTGGCTGTCATACAGCAATTCTGTAGAAAAGTTACAACGAATACATAAGGCTTTAGTTCAGTGGTATGAAAGTCAGCGCGTAAGAAACTATAAATTATCCCTGCAATGCATAAAACATTCTTCAGTTCTTTCAGCAAGTTTTCAGCATGAGTGCTGCTGCCTGTAAAAGGGACGATTTGGATTTCCATCTATGAAGGACCGCATACTTATTACAGTTTCACTGGTTTGGCAGAGGAAAGTGTCTTATGCTAAATACAAGCTAGTACAGCAAGTCAGACTGAAATTAAAGAACAAGCTTGACGAAAAGACCAAATTTTTACACTCCTCCACAGCCGCTACCACTTGGACTTTGCCAGATACAGCTACATGCTAGTAAGCAAATTGGGGATTTCGTTCTTATGGGCATGCTCAAATTCAAGACTATTTTTTTTCCTTTAAAAAGAATTATATTAAGAGTAAGACATTTTAGTAGCTGGGCTGATCTCAGCAGTGCCTAGCCCCCACTCAGTCACTCTGGTCCCCACACTACCTCCCTAGTTACGCCTGTATGCTGACTGTAACCACACTGGGCAGCCAATCCTGGCTTAAAATAACCCAGAATCAGCAGCTCTCTGACAGCAGCAGCAGCACTTCTACCTGCCAGAGTAACCGAGGGAGCGATGCCTGGCTGCAAGCAGTGCATTCTGTCGCTAAAAACTGTTAGACAACAAACAAGGAGGGAGCTCATGTATGAGAAAAACGATTCTTTTAATTGAGGTACAGCATTATACTGAAGGGTCTATACCACTGCTACTACGGCAGCACGGCCAGATAGCCATTTATGCCTCTACATTAGGTGGATGAGGTTCTCTCGTTATAAAACACGCCATAAAAGGGGAGCACAAACAAGCATTTATGCTGCATATGGCTACACTAGTGCTGAGGCTACTCAGAAGCCTTTCTGGTCCCCTGTGGAACATAAATATTAGATGAACGATGCTTTAAGCAAGCACGCCTCGCTTCCTGCGCTCTGCATGGAGCTCCGCCACTACGGGCATAATTGAAGCTGTTTTCAAACAGAGATGAGGAGAAACACTTGCAAGATATCTGCAAGGGAATCAGTTGACACTCATCTTTCATATCCACCAGGCTCTGATGCAGCCTTCACACCGAGAGAGCGAGCACCAGGCTCAACTCCTCTGACACGCACAAAATGATAGGCCGTGACTCCTGTGAAGGCACATCGCTATCATTTTATGCAAAAGCTGAGAAGAACCCTTGGTTCGGAAAAAGCACCTTTTTAAAACTGTGTAACAGACAAGCTTGTTGGACTACAAAAAATACAAGAAAGATGCCATTTATTAAAAGAAGGTGAAATATTTGTAAATACATCCACACGCCCTGCTAAATAAGGCTTTCGCCCTTCAGTTATTAATAGATCTACAGTACCCATAATAATATCTATAACAGACCATGGAAAAGGAACAGAAAGGGAGAAATTAATCAAAAAGGTATGTTTTGAAGTCTAAGCACATAAAAATGCTTAAACATACAAGCAGATCCAGTTCTAAGGTGGTATCTGGAACTTGACTTCCACATTTTTCAGTAAGATGACTAGTTAAAAGACATGCTGATACTAAAATCAATTTGAATTGCCATAAGACTTGGAGAAATAAGTCATATTTGAGAGGAACAGTTGTCAGTATAGAAGGCAACACTATGCACCAGGTCAGGAAACTGCTTGGGGTATTTTTTTAGGCGTACATTACCAAAACAAAAAACAACAAACCCACTTTCTAAGTTACCCACAGGAGAATCATGAGATCTGGACTCAGTCTACAAACAAGGAAATGTTTAACTACGTGTTAATCTTATTTTGGAATTTTAAATTACTTCCCCAGAGGATGATTACCCCAGGAAAAACAGTCTCTCAAACTTGTTAAAAATAACTCACTTTAATTAAACTTTTAACTTCCTACCGTTAACCGATCAGAAAGATCAAGCACACACAATACTTCACTTTCCAGACAAAAATCTTTCCAACAGTTTTTTAGTTGAAGTAGTGAGTTTTGTGCAGTCTGTTACTTCCCCCTTTCTCCTCCAACCTTCCTTTGAACTCTGTCTAATTTCAACTTTTCTGTACATTTTGTAAGCTGTCGATGGCTGAGACAGAAACTAAGCTCAGCACTACCTAAGAGAATGACATGAAGAACTTGATACTATTTATATGCTGCTTGGGTAGTTTATTCCAACCGAGTATGTACTATTCTCACCTGACAAAAACCCTGTCAATGAGGATAAAAAGAGCTGGGACACCCAAATATTATGTGCTAAAGAGGAAAAAGGACAAATTCACAGAAAAACAGGTTTTGCAGTTCTTCTGTTCATAATGAATGTCTTTTTATTACAGAGCCGTTAATTTAGTCTTCATGAAAACATACATTTCCATCAAAGAAGTGTTCCAGAACAGCACTTGATAGTGTTTTGTATGAGCTCTCCTCTAGCATACTGAAGTAAGCTTCACAGAAGAGATTTCAGGACATATTTGAGCTCTGAAGCATTAATGAAGTATCTCATGCTGCCAGAGGCAGTCATTTCTATTCGTCATATTCTGCAAGGTCTTTAGATTAACATCTCTTCTAGCTCCTGCATTTACTGCACTTTTTCCAATTCCAACTTCATGTCATAATTTCCATTGACTAAAAAAAAATTAATAAACCCCAAATGAAGATACATGCCAGTCAGTACTTCAAAAAACACAAAATACAACACTGTCATTCACAAACGGTTACGTCCCCCACAATTTTGTTGTTCTTATTTTTAATTAAGTAGTTACAGAACACAGAAGCATTGAAGGTGTTTTGACAGGCAAAAGCAAAGCTTTTCTTATTAACACAGGTGGCCTGAAGTAGAGTGACAGATGATACGGATGGGACAGATGGTGTAGGTGACACTGCACAGCTATTCTTCTATGAAGATATTAAAATGAAAACTAACTGTACCCAAGGGGGAAGAATCTCTCAACCCATTTTTATAGTAACTCGTGAGGACAAGAAGCCTCAGGAAGAGAGTGCTGTTATCTTTACAATTCTAGAGATCACCAGAGCAGGAGGTGGGGATGAGGGTTTTCAGGTTGTCAAGACTGAGAGGAGCCACACAAACATGAGACTCATTTGTTAGGGGTGGGAGGGAG
>VWZK01001347.1:186197-196574 GCA_013396935.1 Baryphthengus martii | reverse complement strand
TTTCATTTTTTGAGCTTTTCCTTGGTTATCCTGCTTTTGGTGGAAAAAAAAAAAATTACTGAAGAGCAGATTTAATCACCAGGATTCTCCTGGTTCATACACTCAGGAGACGACAGAGCCCTTCTTTAAGGAAGTGAAGTGAAGGGCCCAGAAGACATCCCATGCACAAAAATCAGGTTTTAGAGCACAAAGAGATATGAATAAGTGTACAAAGAAGGAAACAATTACAAATACACTACTCTTCTAACCGCTTCCAGTCTTGCAGAAGTGTTTAGAAAAGCCTCAAGCTGCCAAGTCCCCAGTCAAAATAAAAAAAAAAACCTGTATGCTACATTTTTGGAAAAAAAAGAAATCAAAAGTTACTTCAGAAGTCTTACTTGCTATCAACAGACTAAGGCTGGATCAAACAGTGGCATACCGGCACATATCTACAATCAGAAAACTCTATTGCAAATACTTGCATACATAAGTCCCCAAATGTTATTTCTTACATAGCAGAGCTACTCCAGCCGAACTGAAATCTCTACAGCTTCACCTGGCTGACAGAGACCAGTCTAGTAATGAAGGAAGAAATTGCTGCATGAAATATGACAATTTTTAAAGCTTCTTCATTGCTTTTTTACAAAGGACTAGTATATTCTTTGCTTGGAAAAAAAATTTGCAATTCTGTTCCCTGTACTATGGCAACAGTTAATCACCACAAATTTCACACCACCTGCCAAGGGATGTGGCTAAAAAAATAAGTCAAGATCAGTATCTAGCACCTAAAAAATAAGGTAACTTCAATGCCACTGTATGAAGGCCACTAGAATTTAAGAAGTTTGCTTGCAAAGTCAGCACAAATCAGCTCAAAGAAGAAACCCAAGCTCCACATCTTCAGCCAAATTTGCTTTGCTCAGTAATTCAGCTATCCACACGCTTAATCTCCTGACATCCCAGATTTCTTATTTCATATTCAATATTAGTGATATACAGTTACCTTCAAAAAGCAAAGAATTCTACATATTAATGTTACTATTGAAGGAATACACTTTTGGACAAAATCTAACACGGTCTCCTGCTCTACAAAGCCCAAAATTAATAGCTGTGAAATCATAGAATCAGAATCGTTAAGGTTGAAAAGGACCTCCAAGATCATCAAATCCAACCTTCTATCCAATACCTCTATGACCACTAGGCCATGTCCTGAAGCACCACATTCATACATTTTTTGAACACCTCCAGAGATAGTGACTCCACCACTTCCCTAAGCAGCCCGTTCCAACGCTTAACTACTCTTTCAGTAAAGAAATTCTTCCTAATACCTAATCTGAACTTTCCCTGGTGCAGCTTGTGGCCATTTCCTCTTGTCCTGTTGTTGGTTACTAGGGAGAAGAGGCCAACGCTGACCTCACTACAACCTCCTTTCAGTAAGCTGTAGAGAGCAATAAGGTCTCTATCAGCCTCCTCTTCTTCAGGCTAAACAATCCCAGTTCCTCAGCCTCTCCTCATAAGACATGTTCTCCAATCCCCATACCACCTGGTGAAATTCATAAAATCCATTGGAACAAAGAGAGCTTAGATAAACTCCAACCCTGCACAAAGCCTGACCACTTTAAGCTGAAAAATGAGCAGCCACTGGGGAAAGGAAGGAAAAAACCCAAACAACTGTGCTGCCTTTCCACTTTAGCCTCTTATGCACCTTTGCTTTTGCCTGTATAGCCGTGTCTCAACCTCATGGTGAAACATATAGACAATCCGGAAGGAAAAAAACAACAAAACAAAAAAAAAAATCATGCAAGAGAGGAGTCTCTGATGCAGTTCACCACATGTCCACGCAAACAGCTGTGCCAAGAAAAAGGAGGGTGCAACCACGTGCTGTCAGAAGGATGGGAGAACAGACTACTCCTTTGGCTGAAAGGGCTGGTTTAAAGTTGAGACTGCGGCGTTTATCGCTGTGCGACACTAATGTAACGGATTACTATTCTGTAGCCAACCTAAAAAGGAAACACAGAGCTACCTCCTCATTCCAAAGGAAGAAGCTTAACCACCAACAAGGCTAATTTTCAGTAACAGACAGCAAACTGCTAAATTAAACTCTTCATCCATCTATAAAAGTCTTAAACATTAAAGACTCCGTTGATCTTCTTACTTGTTACAAAGTTATCTAGCAACCTTTAATAGCGTTGAGACTACAGAAAAGCATCCTTATGACTGGCAGCTTTATCCTAGCATTTTAAATATACAGACATAACATAATTAAGACTCAGAGATCACTGTATTTAAAGTGGCACAATACCATATCTTTATGCAAAGTCTCAGGGGAATGATTCTTTCCATCACATTTACTAGCTTAACTCAAGTAATTTACCTCTACTATCACCTATTAAGATGGAGGTTACACCCCCCTACACCCCAAAAGCGCTTTTAGATAGCATGTGGTAGACAGTTTCAGACTGTGCAGATGATACTGCAAATTGGATTTTTTTAAAAAGAAATTTAATATGAAAGACACGAGCTCTATTTTCTGCTATAGTTGAAATGGTAACACTTATCACTTGGAGGGTACCACACATACCAACTTATGCAGGAGAACATGTGATGAGGAAAAAGAGCTATCTTTCAGTTCAACTGATTGCTCATCAGTCTCTTCAATACTTGCTTCCTAGGGCAGATCAGACACTTGCTGTCAAGCTCTCCAGGAAGATTTCTAAAGCAGATGAGAAGTCATTACCAATAGCAAAAAACAAAGAGATTTTTAAAAAAGTTATAACCAAGTTCCATTCTCAGCGACTAAAAATTAGTGCAAGTCCTTAATCTCATTCTTCATTGGCTTCAGCTGTTGAGATGACAATTGAGTCCAAGTACTTGTCTCCACACCATATTCCAGCTTGGTTCTCAGCTCTTCTCAATCAACTTCACTGACATCTGTAACTACCTCCACCTTTCCCCTTCTTCACAAAACGCAAGAGTTTGCCCATATGGGAAGCCCTAGCTTCTCAGCAGCAGCACTGATTTGTACAGTCACTGTTCCGTGCACCCCTATCATCAGTCCAAGTGTTTGCAAAGTCAATGAGATCACAGAACTGATCTGGCTTAAGAAATAACCCTTACTGCAGAGTTCTGAGCCAAATCGGTCCCTCTGTCCAAGTTTACCACTGCAACACAGAAACTTTTGTGCCAGCACAGCCCTGGCTAAAGCTGTTCATAACAGTAAGGCTTCTCAACAGTCTAATCACCTTGAGAACTTCTGGTTCACCTCACTTAACTAGGCTGTAACTTTCCTGCCTTGTGCTGGCTTTCTCCAAAAACTACAGAAGTACCAACACCAACTACAGCATTTCAATTCAGACTACACACAGCAGACATTTGTTTCGCATTTTCATTCCGACTGCAGAAAACCTTTGCCAGCGACCAGTGCCATTATCTTCCAACTACATCTACCAGTTTGGATTACTTTAGGGGCATGAAATAGAAACTCAAGGTTTTAGTTGTATAGGGTGAACTGAAAGCTGCATACTGGCACATAGAGAAGATGTAATTACTTGCCAAATGGCAAATCTTTCCTGTTCTGTCAGAGTGGAAAAAGGGGGAAGATGACACTGATCTCCTTCTCCAAGAACTGGTAAGTTGCACACAAGAAGGCAGGCTGCACACGTGTTTTCACTTTCATTTTTGAGAGGCAAGCAGTATGAAAAAGTGAAGTGGATCAGTGAAAACTTGTCTTCTATATACAGAGATGTGGCTGCCTCAGAAAAATCAGACTTAATTCAAAAAGCTTTTTATAACAATACATCACATCTTGGCACAAATTCTTCCAGGGTCTATCAATTCATCTGCTATAATTACATAAAGACCTGGCTATAACCAGCATTACTGAAAATAAATTGGCTACCTAAGCAGATGTCATATCATCAGAGAGATTTTAGAATGTTTAGATTAAAATTATAACACTGAGAGAACTACATTGGAAAAAGTATTATGAAAATAACGTCTGCCTTTTAGGAAAAAAAAAAAGGATTAGCAATAAAGCCCATTAAACTCTAAAGCAAAGGTCAAAGATCATAAATAGAAGGCTGCACTTGTGGTTTCCAGTAGCTGGCCTCCACATGAATTCTTCCCTTCCTTGCCATATAATCCCCGAGTGTCAGCATCCGACATGCCTCTGCTTCCTGGACTCATTACTGGCCTAACGTCTCTGCACACTAATGCCTCCACCAGCCACCAAGTTCCCATACTCCGCCATCAGCCCCAAATATATTCACCACCACTCTGCCCCCGCGAAAAAAAAAAAAAAAAAAAGGCACAAAAATGTTCTGAGTGTCAACATGTCAAAGGCATTGGCTGTAAAAAAGAAAGAAGCCATTAACTAGTACTCAATCTGTGGACAACTGTCCAGCAACTTGAAACTATAGCTCTGCCAAGCAATCACTGTAAATTCTGGATTGCTCACCACCTTTCCTCACGCGCTTCTGGTTCTCCAGATCCCATCACCACACAATTTTAATCACTGCAAAGTCACTTATAGCGAGACGAAGACAAACATACATCAGGTAACAGCACATTCCCAGAAAAAACAACACACCAACCAAAAAAAACAAAAACTCAGAATCTACCTGCTTCTTGGACGAAAACCTTGCTGCCAAACAACAGTAAAGCGAAGAGGGGTGTTTTTAAGGTCAGCATCGCTTTCTCCCCAGAGTGACCTCATTCTCGAATTTTCCACAGCAGATTACAGGATTTTGGAACTGTGAAGCTGAGATCCTATGCAAAGTCCTAGAGGATTATCTATGTACTAGCAGAGATCAAGCTTTTCATGGTGCATCTCCAGCTATATGAGGCATAGAAAGTGAGGCATAACTACATTCACTAATCTAATAGCGTAAACCATTCCTGTGGTTATACTGATGGAGCACATTTCCATCAGGTCCTGCATCATCAGACAGCGCACAGTCAACTATCAAAGCATGATTAAAGCAAACAATAATTCATACAGAGCTTCTGTCCAAAAGCCATCTGTAATGGGTTTCCATGGCAAGATTTTGGTAGCACAGGGGCTACAGGAGCAGCTTCTGTGAGAAGCTGCTAGAAGCTTCCCCAGTATCCGAGAGCACAAATTCCAGGTGGCTCCAAGACAGACCCGGCACTGGCCAAGGTCGAGCCCATCAGCAACGGTGGTAACGTCTGTGATAACATACTTAAGGAGGGGTAAAAAACACCTGTGCAACACCAGCAGCAGGTAGAAGAGAGAGGAGCGAGAGTATGTGAGAAACAACTCTGCAGACACCAAGGTCCATGAAGGAGGGGGCGAAGGTACTTCAGACACCAGAGAAGAGGTTCCCTTTTGGCCCATGGTGAAGACCACGGTGAGGCACACTGTCCCCCTGCAGCCCACGGAGGTTAACAGCAGGGCACATATCCACCTACAGCCCACAGAGTACCCCATGCTGGAGCAGGTGAATGCCCAAAAGAGGTTTTGACCCCATGGAAAGCCCATACTGGAGCAGGTTTGCTGGAAGGACTTGTGACCAGAACAGTTTGTGAAGAACTGCAGCCTGTGGGAAGGACTCATGCTGGCTAAGTTCATGGAGGACTGTGCATTGTGGGAAGGACTCTATGCAGGAGCAGGGGAAGATCATGAGGAGTCCTCCCCCTGAGAGGGAAGAAGTGGCAGAGACAACATGTGACAAACTGACTGCAGCCCCCATTCCCTGTCCCCCTGCACTGCTCAGGGAAAGGAGGTAGAGAATTTGGGAGTGAGGTTGAGCCTGGGAAGAAGGGAGGGGGGAAGGGAAAGTGTTTTAATAGTTAGTTGTTATTTTCCCATTATCCTACTCTGATTTTGACTGGTAATAAATTAAACTAATTTCCCCATGTTGAGTCTGTTTTGCTCATGACAGTAATTGCCACGTTGATCTCTCCCTGTCCTTATCTTGACCCACAAGCCTTTTGTTATATTCTCTCTCCCCTGTCCAGCCAAGGAGCTCTTTGGTGGGAACCTGGCATCCAGCCAGGGTCAACCCACCACACTATCCATGGCAAAATTTGCCGCTTGCTTCTTACTATTGACTCACCAGTCACACATACCTAGAAAAATGTGGTTTTGTACTATTACAGAAAAATTCTGATGTTTACATGGCTTTCAGTGCATCATAACAGACAAACGCCGTACAAAACGACCGTGTGCAAAGTGATAAAAAGACACTAGCATCAGTACTTAGAAAGCTTGTTGTGCTACAGATATGTACCTCAAAGTTGCTCAAGTACTATACAAGATGATCTAGACAAGATTTTTTTGCCTCTAGTTGGATTATTTGTTTTTTTTCTCAGTTTTTATTCTCTAGTGTCTACTGAAAGCTTCTTTAAGGAAAAGGCTGTGGAAAGTTAGTGCCCTTTCTAAGATCTTTTATTAAGACTGTTTTCCTTTTAAAACCGGTACCTTGGTTTAACTTGAAAGTTTTCTTATCCTCTGATCCTCCCCCACGATCTGTCCCATCAAACTTCAGGTTTCCAATACAGTACCTGCCTATACACCCCTCCCACTACCACAGCCTATGCTATACTAGTCAACTGGCAAGAAAACTTAATGAGGTTCACAAAGTAGTGTATGTACTATCTTCCTACCATTCTACATTTATTGGGAGGCAGGGGAAGGTGGTTTTAAGAACAGTACAAAAAATTCTCCATGAAAATCCCCAGAATTTTCACCCTTCTCTAAAATTTGAAGTTATCCACAAGATTCAAATAGCATACAAGGGGCAAAAAGACATTATAAAGACCAAATACAGCCTCTCTGACAAGCACCAAGGAACAGCAGTGTCCAGCGGTAACATTGTCTGTGCCTAGCCATCATTCAAACAAATGCAAAAATACCACAAAAAAGGCATTAAGTTTACCTCCAGTCTTTATTTCAATCTTTTATCCAGGAAATGAAAAAAATAGCCAGAGGTGGCAGAGAAATCAAAAAGTAATGCTGACTTCAATTTTCATGTGGAGACAGATGTCCACGTCCCAGAAGCCCATAGGTTCCAACAAAAAGTGAGAAACTTCAAGTTGTCTGCCAGTAACACTGTTTAAGATCTTCCAGAAAGTTTCAGAAGTTGCAGGTTAAATACTCAGTTTATATTTTTAAAAAAAACAAACATATAAATCTGATTATACTAACCTCTAATACAGAATGCTGTAGGTGCCTATCACCACATACACCATGAGAATCTCTGTAAAACCTCCCAGAAATTTTGCTATTTGAGGTAGCATTTTATAACTCAGCAGTCCAAGTGTTACCCAGAGTCCTGCAAAATACTGCAAGCAGGAGCTCACCGGCAGAAACCTGGAAATAGCTTCTCACAGTAAACAGCAATGATGGAATGCCTCTGACAGCAGCATGCTACCATGCAGAGGAAGAAATCAAAGTCTCAATAATTTAACATTGATAAATTCATTAATAAAAAGATAAAAATTGAAGGAGTCTCAGATGCTGCTTCCGATGGCTTACTTCATACGAGCAGCTGCAGTGAGTGTAACACAAGTGCTACTAACAACTGACTGGCTACACAGTCAACACAGACCTGGACATCAAATGATGAATGATGAGATCACTGCTGCAGTGAAAACGGCAGAAAAGACATCTGAAAAGATGACACAAGGCAGCACTGCCCATCCCATTCAGATATACCCACTGCACTTGACACAGCAATGAGGTAGTCTGAATGTCAGCCAAAAAAAAAAAAAAAAACAAAAAAATCAGATGCAATTCAACTCCTTACTCAACTGGAGCTACGTGACTCAGTAACATTGGAGTGAACTAGTGTAATAAGTGTTTAAAATTAAAAAATTGCTGGGTGTATTTATCGTGTATACTGCAAAGGCTCACTTGAATACTATTCAGTAGGAAAAGTTTACAGCATCAAAAATACACAACTATGTAAATGTGCCATACTGCATTTTCATTTTGTATTAATAGATTTTTTTGTCAAGGTGATTCTCAGAGCACCCCAGGTTTTGGACTACTGAAGAAAATAAGAATACCTCTCTATTCATAAGATAGGAGGTTTTCCAGTTACATCTTTAAAGATTCAAAGCTTCATCATCATTTTCTACTCCCTATTTGTGATGTGCAACACTAAGTCACAATTCTGAAGCAAACCATCTCTTAAGCTTACAGATCATTCCCCTCCACTCATTTAAAGTCTGTGTTTCTAAGTAACCTGAGGACAGCAAATTGAGTTTGAGGGAAGTAGTGAAAACATAAAGAGATCTCTCTACTGAGATGAGGAAAGCTACTGCTCTCCTGCCGGGCTAGATGACAGCCTAGATGACAGCCTGCACACAGCAAAGAAGCCAGCTGAGGAGTACAGGGCCGCTAGTCAACCTGAGAGCCAGGCCATCTGCCAGCAGTCGGTCAAAAAGAGGAACGCCAACTGCATTTCGAGTTGTTAGCTAGATTCTGTACTTCATTACAGTCCAAATATGTCCCAAATCAGCCACCGACAGTCTCCCTTGGATGACAAAACAAAGGGTGCGTGTGGTTCAAATGTAGAAGGTCTTTTCCTACCAGTAACATGAGCCATTTATTTATCATCACATGTATTGCTGTGCATAAAGAAAACTGGATCTTCATGTTATTGGAGTTTTCATCTTTCTACGGCTTTTTCCTTTCCTGTCTCTTGCATTTCCTTTCCCAATCTTTCAAATTCTCACTAGCAGCAGAGTTCACTCCCTCTCCTCCCTCTAAGGCGACCAGCAATAGGAAATTTAAGATCGAGAGTAGCAGGATAGAAAAGGTCAAAACAATTCCCACGTGAGACTCCTGAAGGTTCAAGCAGACATATTGCCAGGTCTGTACCTCCGCAGCTGCAGTATTTCAAAATATGACTTTGCACATTTTTGAGGCTGTAGTAACCAGTCAGATTCAAGTCCTGGACCACATGCACGTCTGGCAACCGAACGCACGCATAGCACAGGAGCTAAAGAATAGGTAGTCCAACACAGCCAATCCAAGATTTAAAAGCTCTAGACTGGCTGCAGACAACATACAAAGCATACGTGGAAATACACGACCGCCCTATAACAGATAACAGTCCCAAAAAACTCTAAGGGGGATCCTAGAGAGGAAAACTGGAATTTCTATCTCTCTCTCTCTTCTACTGCCCTCCACCTCACCTCTACAGGAGAGGAAACATTCCCATGCCATCATCCATCTTTGAAGTTTTGAATCGTGTGAATTGCTCTGGTTTTTCTTCTAGAAACGCATGAAAAAAAGCAAAAGCACCAAGAAGAAAATGTAAGCACCAGCTTACAAGTGGGTGCACTTCTTGCTTGTATTCAGGGAAACTGTCAAGAGCTATTAAAACAATTTAGCATGGACATCAGCATCATGATTGAGCTCTTAAGACAACTCTGTGATGAATACCAGCTCCACTGTATCATGAATCGGCATTACCTCCCACATCTGAAATACATTCAGCTCTGCATGCTGTGCACTAAGGCAGCTGAATGACTGTCACTCATTCTGTAAGATTCGTCTTCATTACTCTTACCGCTCACAATTCCGAGCGGCAATCAAAGTTTAGTCTGTTCCACACAAGATAAAGCACTACTCCTGCCGCCTTCTTTTTTTTAACCTCATCTCTGCTATCTATCAGATAACCTGACTTTTTAGGGAAAATTCAGGGTTGTTTGGGTTTTTTCTGTCCACTATTTAACACCCAGGTGTATTACAATGGTTGCAAACATTGCCTGCTCAATCAAGAGAGCTTCATGAATGTCACGTTCATGAATTGTGACATTCATTCACTTCAAGCACCAATGGTGTTGTTATGTCCTATGAGGGCTAACCAACCTTACCAGAACCATTTAGCAACTTTTGTAAAGGGAGCAATCACAAATTTGAGAGCTTCCATTCACATGGCTGAAAACCGAGTGGGAGACAGCAGCCCAACTATCTTCACAGCTTGCAATGCAGCTGCCTGTATCGCTGTTGACTGACTCCAAATCGTTCAAGCCTTAAGCTGAAACTGCATTCATAGAGTCAGCTGAAAGTACCCCAAAACTGAGAGCCCTTACAAAGCTCGGTAAGTGAAAGTCGAAAGCAAGTCACTGAACCACCAGCAGGAACACGCTAATACCGCAAGGGCCAACAGCTAAGAGCGCACGTAGTAGTCACCAGGCTGGCATAGCGACTACCGGTACGGATGCCCCTGACATCCGTACAGCTCAAGCCCAGCTTTAACTACTCGCGCTTTTTTGACCCTCCTCGCAGAGGAGGGGAAACTCGAGCACCGCACCACCGCCGCCGCGCTCCCTAAGCCCAAACACGGCGGGAGCTGTGCCGGCTTGCCGGAGCCAGGCCGGGCGCCGGCGCTGCCCATCTACCGGGCGCCCCAGGCAAGGAGCCGC
>VWZK01001347.1:149501-185874 GCA_013396935.1 Baryphthengus martii | reverse complement strand
GCCCGCTGTCTCTCTTCGGGGCCCGAAGCGAAAATGGGCCGGGGCAGCCAGTTCGTTTTGCCAAGTCCTGCGGGAGAAGCGGGCGACGGCCGGGGGCAGCGGCCTCCTCGGGCGCCCCGCTGGTGGTGAAGGAGGGTGCGTGGCCACCTCGGCCACCACCGCAGGGAGCCCAGCTGAGAGAACTGCTTATGGTCCCTCTAATTTATCCCCACCGGCTGTCTCCAAAGGCAGGAGAAGCCCGGTTTTTATAAGTATGTGGGGTCATCTCTGGACACTGACGGAATTAAGGCTTCATCGGCCTGCCCCGTGCACAATGTGTGCCATTTCCTGATTTTACGCAGTGTCACTAAACCTGGTAAGACCTCACCTGGAGTACTGTGTACAGCTCTGGAGCCCTCAATACGGGAAGGACATGGACCTGATGGAGCGAGTCCAGAGGAGGGCCACCAAAATGTTCAGCGGGTTGGAACACCTCTCCTGTGAAGACAGGCTGAGGGAGCTGGGGTTGTTCAGCCTGGAGAAGAGAAGGCTCCAGAGTGACCCAGTAGCAACCTTCTAGTACCTGAAGGGGGCCTACTGGAAGGCTGGAGAGGGACTCTTTACAAAGGCCTGTAGTGACAGGATGAGGGGCAATGGTTTTAAATTACAGAAGAGTAGATTTAAATTCGATGTTAGGAACAAGTTCTTTACCATGAGGGTAGTGAAACACTGGAACAGGTTGCCCAGGGAGGTAGTAGAGATCCCATCCCTGGAGATATTCAAGGTCAGGCTCGAAGAAGCTCTGAGCAACCTGATATAGTTGAGGATGTCCCTGCTCACTGCAGGCTAGATGACCTTCGGAGGTCCCTTCCAACCCAACCCATTCTACGATTCTATAATTCTATGATCTTTCTTAACACCTGGCTAGTGAACCTCCTTTGGTAGCAGAAAGAAAAATACTGTAGAAGTTAGAGTATAATTATCATATAAGAATCCTAGGACACTACTACAACTGCATGGTAATAATAACTTACAGAAGAGTGCATCATTTTCAATGAGAAATAAAAGCACAGAAAGATGAAGCAATTCGCCATAGGCTACCAAGGAGGCTAGCAGGACAGCCAGGAATAGGACCCTGGCTTATATATGAGTCTCTGTCAAGTCTTTTCTCCTCGTTTAAAACCAGAACTTCTAGATGACCTACGTGATTTCTGTACGCTCGGGTAGAATGAAAAGTTCTCTGACACTGGCAAATCTGGGCTGCGCAATTGCTGAAACACACCTCTCACAGGTACCACAAACGTGTTCTAAATCCTAAAATGTAATCGTTTGTGTTACTGCTCAATGGTTACGATGTCAGAAGAGTGGCAGGCCTCCCTCCCTCCCCCTCCCCACAAGACTTTCTAAAAAGTTATATAGTTTTCCTTCACTACCCTTCTCACTAAGCCCTTGGCACTACAGAAGGCAACAAACAAGTGCAGAGTTGTTCTGCACTATTTGATATCCAACTTCCATGTAAATCCCTGAAAACCCAGTACTCTCTGAGCACTTGTGTACACCCTCAGCCCTCTAAGCACTTGATTGCCCTCCTAACTTTCTGGATGTAACTTTCTCTGAAGTCAGGCAAATCAACAACGAAGCGACACGCACCACCAAGAGAAGTGCACGAAAACACGGCTACGGGGTGGTGGCATAAAGCATTCATCAATACACCTCCTCATTCTGCAGTGGAGATGGGTAAGTTCATTTGCATACATTAGCATGTGAAATGGCCGTGGTTAGATGTGGTCCTTCATCAAAATCTGGTCTTGCTAGTTACACGGAATGGTTCTTTAGTTGTGGATTTTTCTTTTTATTTCATTATTACAACCTGTTGCTACTACTAAACGAGTCCAAGCAGACACTACTGTATACTCAGCACCTTCACAGCACTTACCATCTCACCTAAAAAGGTGAAGTGCTGATCTCAAGAAAAAAGAAAAAGCAAAGCGGTAAGGAAGAGAAAAAACCTCCTAAGATAATGTGTTTTATCAGCTGGATGGTAGCCTGTTTTTTTTCCTAGCTTTGCAGATATTGAAGTATCTACAGCACATCTCGTGCCTTAGAATAAGCAATTACAATCTTGGGTGCCAGGGCTCTCCTTCTGAGGGTGCAGAGTGTCTTACTGTTGGATTCTGGTGGCAGAAGTCTTGGTAATTTTCTACTTGGTTGATTTTGGGTTTGAGTTTTTGGTTTGTTGTTTGTTTGTTTGTTTGTTTGTTTTCAGGTAGGTGAGATCGCACAGAGACATGTGAAACATCTTCCAGAAGACTATAGCACAGCTTTCCACCGCTGTGTAGGAACAAATATATATGGAAGGTACGGTGTTCAAGATGCTCTTTGTATGGGCAAATGTAAACTCGGGCCTGGGCTCGTGCCAGGGGTTTAAAACTCGTGTGGTACTCAAATTCCTTGTGAGCAATCCTTGTTCAATTGGAAAAAATTTGAGGCTGTATTTAGTGCCTGTTTGTTCGTGGTTTTACCCCAACCGGCAACTAAACACCACGCTCGCTCGCTGCTCCCCGCTGCCAGTGGTGTAGAGAGAGGAATTGGAAAAAAGAAGTAAAACTCCTAAGTCAAGAGAAAAACAGTTTAATAACTAAACTATTATCATAACAACTATTATAATAAAATATGATTATAATAATTATAATAAAGAGTAATATAACAAAAAGGGAGAAATGAAACCCAAAAAAAGACAAGTGATGCACAATGCAGTTGCTCACCACCCGCTGACCGACGCCTGAGCAGCCTCCCAGCCAGCCCCTCCCAGTTTATATACTGAGTGTGATGTTCTGTGGTATGGAATATCCCTTGGGCTAGCTGGGGTCAGCTGTCCCAGCCGTGCTCCCTCCCAGCTTCTTGTGCTCCTGCACACTAGCAAAACACAGGAAGTTGAAAAGTCCTTGATTTCTTAGCAACAATTGAAAACATCAGTATATTCTCATTCTTCTCGTACTGAATCCAAAACACGGCACTATTCCAGCTACTGAGAAGGAAAACTAGCCCTATCCCAGCTGAAACCAGGACACGTTTCTAGCACTCAGATGGCCACAAACGAAGGCTTCCTTCCCAGTAAATTTTACAAGGCGTAAGCACTTCGCCTTCTCAAATTGTCTGTCACCTGGGAGAGCCGTGAGGTTGTGTAAATGAATTAGCAACACGTAGTGACGACCCCAGTGCAGTGCTGCCCTGTGCATAAATAACTGCTTATCCCTGAGCGGCACGTGCTGCTCTCGAGGAATGGGATCGCAGCGAACTTTGCCTCGGGAGTCAGGAGAGAAAAATGACGAGAGAAGGTTGTGAGAAGAGGAAATGAACATTCCTATAATCTTGAAACTTCCTCAATAATTGAAAATATTTGCAACCGTGTTGCTATGACACCCAGTTATAACTAGGAGCCTTCAGTTAGCAGGTGTACTGACATATGTAGAAAGGAATGCAAATAGTTCGGTTATTTTTAAAATTGTTCTCTCCATGTTGTGTAAATTTCACATAATAAAATAGGCAGTTTAGAAACCAAGACCAGAAATAGTACCTAAACCAAATGATCCCTTTTCAGCCTTCTGTCCTATGTGAGCGACTCCTGTATGCACTTGCCAACATCAAACTAATAGAAAGATACATCTGGAGAGGTGAAGCAATTCCTTGTGAGTTTTATGAAAGTAGGAAGACAAAAGGAAAAAAAATATATTGTTGCTGGTAATGTCACTAGGAGAAAGACTGTGCATCCAACACTTTATTAGACATCAAAAAATCTTCACTGGGCCATATCCTCAAGACCAAAGTAATTGGAAACCAATGTGGGTTTTTTTTACACTGCTTGTAGAATTCCTTCTTTTTCTTTGTTTCTGCCTTCTCCTCTTTTTTTCTTTTACCCTTCTCCCAGAATCATAGAATCATTTACATTGGAAAAGACCTTTTGAGATCATCAAGTCCAACTGTTAATCTAGCACAGCTAAGTCCACCACTAGAAGACATCACTAAGCACCAAATCTGCAAGTCTTTTAAATACCTTCAGGGTATCAACCACTTGCCTGGGCAGCCTGTTCCAGTGCTTTACAGCCCCTTCTGTGAAGAAAATTTTTCCTAATGTCCAATCTAAACCTCCCCTGGTACAACTTGAGGCCATTTCCTCTTGTGCTATTGTTTCTTACTTGGGAGACCAACTGCCACCTCACTACAACCTCCTTTCAGGTAGTTGTAGAGAGCAATAAGGTCTCCCCTTAGCCTCCTTTTCTTGACACTACACAACCTCAGTTCCCTGAGCCATTCCTCATATGGAATATGATCATTCCTTTTATGGAATACTGACCATTAAAGAACTGACAGAAGTGGAAGAAAACATGGGCCAAAAGACACTTTTAGGCTCAATGCCAGTAAAAGGCCGCTCAGTTTCTTGAAAATGCTGGAATTTCTGCTCTGTGAAACTTGCCCTGTGTCTGAGAGATACAACTACAGAATGGAGCATAGTTGGCTCAAACAGGTGCTCGTGAATGTTGCATCCAGCGCCCCCTTTCAAATGGTGTTGACGAGGAATCTTGCGCCAATCTGAAGCTGCAGCAAGTCAATTTGGCAAACTATTAATGTTTTGGTAGTTTTCATTGCTCAACAAGTGGCCTGCCACATCCTGGGAAAGTTGCTGCTTTCATGACACCTCTCTTTCTGGCTTCTTTTAGGAAGAGGCTTTTGAAGTCTGCTTGCTCAGGAGATAACAGTGAACAAAAACATAATTTTCTGTTGTCCTGCCTGCAAAGATTTATGTTATTCCCCTCAGTCATTCTAACTCCTAGAAGGACTGCTGCAGAGATCCCTGAGTATCCAGATAGGTACCGGAAAAGCCACCCAAACTGGCTACTCCAGAATGTTTGCTTCTTTGTGCTCCCTCTGTAACATGGGGTATCTTCCAGGAGAAGCCATAGTAAAAATTGTCCTTCTGTTATAGCATTCTTGAATTTCCAAAGCAGGCAACTTATTTCTCTGAATCGGAGCTGGAACTAGACACAGAAGTGCCAGGGGAGCTTTGTCTCCTCAAGCTAGCAACACTGCATCGTGTCCTTGCATCTTCCAGGTGCCTTCCCAACCCAATGACCTTCCAGTGGCCACTTCTGTCCTTCAGGATTTTCCACTCAGCCATTATTGCCACCGTAACTGGGTTCTGGAGCGCAGCCTGTGCCGCTCTGTGTGCATATCCTCCACTTGGCATGTGTCTTGGAAGACATCCTTGCAGAAGCACCGCAGGTGATCCAGCTCAGCTTTCCGCTTCCCTAGGTAGAACAGCACTTCAGCACTCCAGCCCTGGAATTCAGAGTTATTGCTGCAATGTATTTATTCTTCTCTGCCAGATAATTTATTTTCAGTAGTATGGCACAGGGATTCTTTACATAGTTTTTCAAAGCCACATATGCCGTTAAACATATGACAATAACATGAAACATTTGACAATGACATTAAAACCATCTAAAAAAAAATAGTAAAAGTTTCTTGGAGAGCATGGGAGGGGGGACAGAAAGGAGAAAAGGAGAGAAGTAAAAAAGGAGACCCAAAAAACTAGCTTTCCACAGTGTTACATGTGTAGTTTGTCAAAATTCGCAGTGTTTCAGCAATCCTTTTTTTTAAGTCTTTTTTGTAAAAACCTTTTTAAATATTTGATGGAAAAAAAAAATAAATCTCCTTTCATCCCAAGAATTGTAATTAATCAAGTCATGCATCCTCACTTAGACAGCTGCTCTCCCTGACTCAACCTGGTATTTTTCTTTTGCTCGGCTGAAAGATTTAGATGCAACGTGTTCTGAAGTCATTTAGATTGATATTTTTGTTTAAATTAAATTGAAATTTTTCATTAGGCTCATTGTCTGGAGTACTGTCTGATGCTCTCTTAGCATTGGCGATCGCTAACTGTTTGCTCCCTTCGTATCCTGAAATAAACCCTGCCCCTCAGGCAGAACGTGAGGAAATCTGGAAATATTAGATGCCTGTGTTTTGTCAGATAGATGCTGATGAACAGCTCAAGGCCATCAGACAGGACTCTGGCTGGTTGTGCTGCCCTTAGATGAGGAAAGGCTTTGTTAGGTGCCATTTTGGCTCTACAGCTTTGTGTCAGGGCGCCGAGTGCACAAATAGATCTTAATTGCTGTCACGGCCCCACCAGGGCCTCCACCCTCACCCTCTGATGGGCCTGGGTGTTCAGTCCTTCCTGAGCTACACCTCAGCTGTGCTCACCTGAGGGTCGGGACTTCCGAACCAGCTTCGGACCTGGCCTGCTGCCACATTCTGCCTGACGATCCCTGGCCCATCGACAGGCCCCGCTGCGGTAACCACCCCGCTCTGCTCACTCACCTGTGGTGCAGTGGGGCTGCTCCCTCCTGCTGGGGTCCCTGCTCAGCTCGCCTTGGGGTGACCTCAGCTCCCGGCTCCCCCGTCCTGCGGGTGCAGTGCCACCTCTGCTGCTCCCAGATGCTTTGCTCCTGAGCCTGAAAACTCGGGTTCATTTTAGAAAAGTGATCTTGTCCCGCAACACTTGCCACTGGTTGGCTTTTATAAAGCGACATTTGTATTTGCATTTCAGAGGAAATTTAGGTACAGTGTTCAGTAAGGCTGATGTCACTCGTAGTCCCCGCTTAACTCAGAGATCAATTCTACAGCCCAGCTCCACCGAGGCTCGCCTCCACAGTGGTTACTTAAGGTGTAGCTTCACGTCAGAGTTAAGCCACTTTTTATTTGCATTGTCGCTAAAGGGGGCTCCTGCCCCCCTCCTCTGCCACACGCCGCTGCTCCCTCAGCTCACAGCATGATCTCACGAAAGACAAGCTGATCAAAAGCGTGAATAGGTCCTGAGTGAGCAGTGAGCTGATGTGAACCACAGGCAGTCACATAGCTGTGTAGGTCTGGCACCAGAGAGCAGACAGGAACCCTTACTTGAAGGCGTAAGAAAGGAATTGTTGAGTGTTCACTGCACTGGCTATAGTGTGAAACCACATATCTGAGGTCAAGTTATACTAGACTGCTGAGTCAATCTGTCAAAAAGAGGACTTCTTACTTCCTCTTCCCATCTCACTCCTCCTACCCTCCTTCCTCACGCACAGCGATTCCCCCACCGTTCACTCCAGGGGCTTGTCAGATCCCCCTGAGTTGATGTAACGCGCTAGCTTGGCAGAAAACCAGCCTTGTAATTTGGTCTTCTGCTGGTGAATTGATCTGGCTTACAGTGGGGTCTCGCAAGCACCAGAGACCACAAAAGGTAAGTAAAACGCAGGTGGGAGTGAAACTGCCCCTTGTAGTATCCCTGCGTTAGTAACCCAACTTCGGATGCCTCTTATCCTTTTGGAGCAACCTCAGGCAACACTGAGCTCCTGCTCCCTTTCCCTGCCCTCTGCCCTATCTTCCTGATCCCCTCCTGGGGATACAGGGTGTTTTTTTGGCTGAGTTGCCTTTCTGACCAGCTGGCTGAGGCATCAGAGCTGGCATAAGAGAAGTGGTAGGAAACAGAGTGAGGTGTGGCAAGCATAGGATTGCGCCTTCCCACAGCAGTGACCTGTTCTGCTGGCTGAGCTGACCTTGTCCCGCTGCACTGATGTGAAGGCCGGGATGGAGAGCACCATCCTCCTCCCGCAAATCTGTGACCGTCACATCATCGCTGGGATTACAGCGGTTTGGAGAACAAAGGTGACTGCTTTATCCACCAGCAAACTGCTCTATAATGTCACCATAGGTGGAAAAGGCGAACAAATAATTGCAATTATGCAATTAATGCTCCCAGAGCAATGCAACACAGCTGCTGATCATCTTCCCAGGACAGCTTCTGCTGTCAGAGTTACTCACTGTGTGGGTGCATCCAGGCCGGCTGAGCCTGTGGCTGACTAATCTTACTTCCTCCTCCTCGCCACCTTTGCAATCTTCTAAATGTCTTGCTGCAATTACAACTCTATTCCAAATCCCAGATTCTTTATTTTGCATAAAAGCATTTTTTTTTTGACAAGTGTTGTAGAAAGTTGATTCAACAGCAGAAAACAGATGTATGTATGTACACATACAGAATGAATTCTCACAGTAATATCTAGATTTTCTATTTAAAATGCTCTTCTGTAAATCCCAGAGTACTTAACAAGAGTTGTTTTGATCTCTATATACAAATGGGGAAACTGAGGCACGATAGTACAGTGTTTTTCTCTTGGCTCTAATTGTAAGAGTTACTGGACAATTTCTGAATCATCTTATCTGGCAGTACTGGGTGAAACGGTACTGAGAGAAGAAAAAAAACCCCACCAGTTGTATATTTTACCAGCTTAGGACATCAGAGTGGGATGCTGTGAGTAGGAACCTTCACTGCAGCAGATAACTTTTGATTTTTGTTTCATTAAGTGGCTGAATAGAGGCATATTATTGCGAACTTGAACTATGGAATCAACAGGAACACAAATTATTTAGGCTGCACATGACCGCTATAGGCACTTTAGTTCTGTCACCTGCTATTTACAGATGCAGCTCGACTCCTTACCAGTAACCAGTAAGCGGGTCGACCAGTGCCAAGATGGCGTGAGACCTGCTAAAGAATGAAGGTGGCCTGTTGACATAAGCGTTTGCATTTACTCTCAGTGTTTACAGGTGGACTTCAAACCTCGAAGTCTGTCTGGCTACTGCATAATTGAAGAAGATTTGAGAATTAAGACCATAGCTAAACTACAATGTCTCATTAGAAATCTGTATCCTAAATTTATAGAATATAGATTAAGATAAGTTACTTCAGGAGTGAAGACTGGTCCATCTCCATTGTTAAGCCACCACCTTTGCAATAAAACAAACCCGTCCATTCACAAGTTCAGTTCCACTTCTAGGTATGATTGTATTGTACTTGCACGTTCTACTCTAAATTGTATTTTCTACTCCAGATTTAAAGGAAACAAAGGAAAACAAATGCTTATTCCTAGAAGATTTTGAAACATTGGTTCCTATGAAAAAAACAAGGATTGATTATATTTAGTTTGCTAATAAGCAGCCTGAATTAATTTGCTAACAACCAATTTGCTGCTGCAGCAAAAGATCTAGAACAGCCAAGTCCAAATTTTCCATTTTCTGTAAGGGGTGTATGTATCTGTGTGTGTCTGTGTGTGTGTGTACAACTGCTTACACAAAACCCACGCCAATCCAGATGCCAGCTCTGATTTATACGTTTCTTCTTCTAAAACAGAGCCAACCAACATAGTCCTGCCCTCTTTACTGCACAGCATTTGTTGCCTAACGATAGGGCAACTGTTTTCTCAGTGAGAGGATTTCCTGGCAAAGTTTGTCACTGACTCTCTGAGTAAGAACAGATGATGTTTTTTTCTTCAGCCGGAGAGCAACTTAGAAACAAAACTTTCCAGGTTTCCAAAGACATGAAGTCCCAGAGGCCTGCAACCCATCACCATCGGTGCCTCCACAGTATCCCCGCAGTTAATAGAGAGAACGGCCCTCTTTCTGCTGAGCCAATACAGAGCGAGCGAGCAGCGCTCTCCCCTCTCTGCTGTCTACAACCTGCTGAAGCAAGCAAGGCCCTTGGCAGTTATTAATAACCCCATCTCCAGACATGCTGGAGAAGTGTGTGGTCACGCTTCTGAGCTGTCCTTAAGCAATTCCCATCTCCCGACCAGAAAGCTGTAATCCATCAGAACATGCTTCTAAGAATAGACTCACAGAACATTATGTGTCAGGGAGGTGGTAGATCTCATCTACTGTCTCCTGAAAAATCTTTTTATCGAAACTGTCTAAAAATAGCCTGGAAGTTTAATACAGAATTTAGTTTTTAAAAAAATATAAATAAGGCTCTGCAGTACCTTCAATTGCAACCTTTTGGAACCAGGATTCAAGTTACGAGATTTGTGATTACCATGATGTTGTAAAAGCACGCATTTCTAGAATAAAATCATTACAAAATGTGCTGGTTTGGGCTGGGGTAGAGTTAATTTTCTCCCAGTAACAAGTGTGGGGCTGTGTTTTGGATTTGTGCTAAAACCAGTGTTGATACCACAGGGATGTTTTAGCTGTTGCGGAGCAGCGCTTGCACAGTGTCAAAGCCTTTTCTGCTTCTCACCCCACCAATGAGTAGTCTGGGGAGGCACAATATGTTGGGAGGGGACACAGCCAGGACAGCTAACACCATCTAACCAAAGGGATATTCCACACCATATGATGTCATGCTTGGCGTAGACAGCGGGGGGAAGAAGAAGGAAGGGATGGATGTTCAGAATGATGGCGTCTGTCTTCCCAAGTAACTGTTACCCGTGATGGACCCTGGCTGTCCTGGAGATGGCTGAACACCTGCCTGCCCATGGGAAGCGGTGAATGAATTCCTTGGTTTGCTTTGCCCTTGCGGCTTTTGCTTTACCTACTAAACTGTCTTTATCTCAACCCACGAGTTCTCTCACTTTTACTCTTCAAATTCTCTTCCCCATCCCATTGGGGGAGAGTGAGTGGGTGGCTGTGTGGAGTTTAGCGGCTGGCTGGGGTTAAACTGTGACACAGAAATATGCACAGATTACCACTAATTTAAAGCTGATTTGTTTGTGAATCAAGATCGTGGAGGGCTGTGGAGCATTCCCACTCAGTTCACACAAGGGACGGAAGATGGTTAACGATTTCCGATGAACCTTGAAAGTGGTGTTCCATTGCAGGGATGTCTAAAGACTAAAGATGTGGTAGCACTACACAACAGATACCAGTAATCTTCCTGGTGGCTGCTCTCCTGTTTGGAGTCAGAAAGTCCCCCAGAGAACCGTGTAGCATTTGCTATGTGGAAAAAAAACCCTAACAATAATTGGCAGCAAACAGTACAGACTAGAATGTGGGACAACACTTATTAAAAAAAAAAAAAAAAAAAGCAGCAGCTTTAATTTCAAGATTTTTTTGGTGTTCTTTACAATCTCATTGATGAATTAGGTCCTTAGCTGTTAACAACTGAACGCCACCAGCCTATAAAATTCCACCATTAGAGGACTTGTTGGTCACATTCAGCAGTAACAGCAGAAACTCTACTTGTTCAACTCGTTTCTGAGGAGAGAGAGCGCCCATACCTCTGGATATGTGTCTATATGCAGTCCTCGGGAAATACATATGGCACTGAAGAGTTAAAAAACTGTCCTGATAAAAGCAAATAAGTTGACTGAGGAAACAGTAATGTAGGAGCACCTCAGAAGGCTGTTGTTGCAATGATGACAAATACACTTGAGCATATCAAGATCTAGTATTCTTTTATGGAGAGGGCAATTTTCTAAGGGGCTAACGAGATGTTTCTGAAAAATTGGGTTCTTTCTAACAGATGCTGCTCAATATAGAGAGGATAACTTAAAAAAAAAGAAAAAAGTCACACTGGAGAAAGAAGCAGGCATGATTTGCACTGGCATCAAGCTGTAAAGGGAGTTAATTTCAAGGTTTCCGCTGGATAGCAAAGGATTTTTGTCCCTGCATGGATGAACACTATCCTTTTGAGAAGGTAGCTAAGAATCAGAGGCATCAACCACAGTCATCATCATCACTGACTTTAAGCAATCTTTTAAAGAAGCTGTGACAACTAAATCATGAGCACCTTCAAAATACATCAGAGAAGCCTTAATTTTTCTTATTATTTCGTAGGAAACTAGAACAAGGCCTAACGTGCTTGTGTCACAGGTTCACTCACACGCAGCACCCATGACAGCGTTCTGTGCTAAGGGACCGGAGCGGGGTGCATTCACACACAGGTGCGTCGCACTGTGGCTGTCCAGGAGAAAGGCAAGAATCCTGAGCAGTGGTTCCCCCGTTGTCATGATCTGCTCCTGGCCATAAACCTGGCAAAAGTCACACAGAGGTAACTCTGGTTATGCCCATTGTGCCTATGGACAGGATATTCCTGAAGCTCCCTCCTTAAATGCAGTTTCATTCTTGCCTTTTCATTTCCAGACCACACTTGTTTCAGATAATTCATAACCATTTATTAATTTTTGTCAGCACTGTCCTTGAGCTTAAAATCCTCATTATGTTCTCTTTGTGCATTAGTATAAGCACGACCTTACGGGTATTCAGCTTTGAAAGGCTGTTCTTCATCCAAGGGCTGCCCTTATCCTGCTATCAGTATTTCCTTGTGGGAGTAATGAGCTGGTACACAGCAGAAGATACATAAAACTGTGTTGGTTCTATTTGGTGCTTGAGTCCAGATCAGACTCCTCAGTAGCTACCTGCAGAAATCATAGAACTCATAGAATGTTAGGGGTTGGAAGTGACCTCTAGAGATCATCTAGTCCAACCTCGCTGTCAAAGCGGGATCACCTAGGGCTGGCCACAAAGGAACACATCCAGGCAGGTTTTGAAAGTCTCCAGAGAAGGAGACTCCACAACCTCTCTGGGCAGCCTGTTCTAGGACTCCGTCACCCTCACAGTAAAGAAATTTCTCCTCATATTGAGATGAAACTTCCTATGTTCTAGCTTGTAACTCATTATTTCTTGTCCTACTACTAGGCACCACTGAAAAGGGTCTGTTCACTTCTTGACACCCACTCCTTAGATATTTGTAGATATTAATAAGATCCCCTCTCAGCCTTCTCTTCTTAAGACTAAACAACCCCAGTTCTCCCAGTCTTTCTTCATAGGACGATATTCAAGTCCCTTAACCATCCTCATAGCTCTGTGTTGGACTCTCATCAGTAGATCAGTGTCTTTCTTGAATTGGGGAGCCCAAAACTGGATACAGAAACTTGATGGGGGAATGATGGGGAGAGCTGATCTCCACAAACATGGAAAAGCCTTGTAGAGGAGATGTGATCTCCCACCTTGGCTGCATCTCTCCAAGTACTATGTAAAACACTTTGGCCCATCTCTGCCCCCTCTCTAAGGCTTACTGAATATAATATTGCAAAAAGGTGCAGAATAGATGTCTTCTATTTACCACCGTCAGGAGAAAAAAAAAAAGCATTCAGAAAGAAACTTCTGCCACTGCTAATGGGAATGATCAGCACTNGGGCAGGGCAGGGCAGGGCAGGGCAAGGCGGGGTGGGGTGGGAGGTGGCAGCCACGCCGCACCCCCCGGGGTAGGCCCCACGCGCCAGCTGGCCCACACTACATCTCCCGGCGTGCTGCGGGGCGAGCCCCTGTCGCTACCGGAAGGAGATTCGGTGCCACTTCCGGTGCCGCGGCCGTCGGAGGGCTGCTGGGGGGACACGGCGGTGTCCGCACGCAGGTAGCGGCCCGGGGCGGTGGAGGGAGGGCGGCGGCGGCGGCGGCGGCGGTTCTGTCCTAGCTGTGATTGTAGCTACGATTGCCTGGGCCGACTGTGGCGCTCCGCAGCGGGCAGCGGCCCGGGCCGCCGAGGGTAGGGTTGCTTGGCCTGAGGGCCGCGCTTCGCAGCGCTCTCCTCGGCCGTGCCCTTGTAGCTGATGACAACGCGTGCTCGGCTGGTGCAGGGACCCGCAAGCGGGACCTCCGAAATGGGCCAGGGGAAAGAGGTTTATCTACTTTCGGAGGAGTTAAATCGCTGCGTTTCGCACGCAGGATTTCTTGGTTTTGTGGTTTGATTTGAGGGTTTTGTTTTGTTGGGTTTTTTGGTGTTGTTTATTTATTTATTTATTAAATGGCTTGCAGACCTGTTTTTATAACGGCTAGTCTTTTGTTTGCGTGGACCAATTAATGATTTGTTGATTGTTTTTTTTTTTTTAAAGCTAAATATTTTCGTTATTAATGGAAGCGTCAGGTTTCGTTTTCGTGCTTGTTGCTGACAGACCTGTAAGAGTTTTCTGTGCGCAGCCTCAGGGATGGGAATGCCCCGATTTGAACTGTGGGGGTGCTTGAGGTGAGGCCGAGGATGGGCCGCTGCTTAAATCCTGTCCTTTGACAAAGCGGTCCCGATCCGCTGTGTTCATCCCGCTGTTGTTGGTAATGAGCTTTCGAAGGCAAGTTATAAGCAGCTCTGTGGATGCTGTGTTAGTGTTCTCTAACTTCTTCAGCAGTTGCCACACGTAAAGAAAATGAGCAAGAATTATTTGTCAGAATTGAAGCATGCACACCCCTGGTCATGCTCTGAAGTGCTAAGTATGAAGTAGTTTTTATTCAACAGGTCTTGTTTCTTTCATATTTATTTTTTTATGTCTTTAAGCTGTCTGCAGTTACGTTTTTTTAAGTGTCATTATAACTTTCTCTTCAAAGCAATTTTTTCTTGTAGAAAGGAAAACTTAAGATAGGTGTCTTTCTGTGAACTTTGGGGTAGTATTTAAGGTATTTTAAATGGTAGCTTGTAGGTGTATTGCTTTTGAGATGGATAAAACCAACTGCAGCTAGATAGCTTGTTAACTACAGTAAGTGCTAGTTATAAGCACTTCTGGTTTTATGTTGGGCAATGATATTTACATTGTGAGGAAGAAAAGCACGTTTCAGGAATAATTCTGTGGAGCATGCAGAAGGAAGGATGCGAGACTTGAGTGGATGGCTATCGGCAGAAAAACTTGAGAAGACTCAAGCTTGGAAACGTTTTTTAAGGTTAATGATGTACTTTCAAAGAGTACCTCAGTAAATAAAAGTCTTGTACCACATTTGTCTATTAAGGAGGCAGGTGCCGTTACCTTAAATAATGACTTGTAAACAATTGGCAAATAATGTAGAAGATGCTGCACCGATTTCATTTATCCTTAAGATATTCTAGAAATTAAATTGTTGGGCTTTTGTACCCTGAACAGTTAGGAAACTGTTTTGTTTCAGAGAGTGTTCTGCAGGAAAATAAAAGGATATGGTGTCCATTTAAATTCCATCTTGTCCAGGACTGGCTTCCTCTCTGCTCTCAGCATGGCAACATCACTTAGAACTGCGTGGTCCAGCTTCGTTTGGATGCGCTCAGTAGCAACCAGTAAGCAGGCCCCACTGCGGAGTAAGTAGCAATGAAATTGTAGAAGTCCTAGACTAAAATTTGTTCTTTGAGAGCTTCTTTCCTGTGCTATTTAAAGTAATGGAAGTGAATTTTGATTTGAACAGAATCAAGTTTGATATTCTGTTTTCTCTGCTAATAATTAAGATACCTTGATTATTATTTTCTTTTTTTTTTTAAAGCTTCCATGGTCCACATATAACATTCCTCAAATTTATTAATTAGCTTGTATATACATCATCCCTATTACCTCTAATTGTATTTGAAGATTTAATTTTTTTTTCAGGCTTACAGTGGTAAGAAAAGACTACAGTGAAATCTCATTACTTAACATAAATAGAGAAAAATGAAAACAGGCAGTAATATTTCTTAGATTTTTGTCCACATTTTAGATGGCAATAGGAAGATGTGGGGGAGATAGTAAATGTGGTAGAAAAGACAGGATTTGAGAAAATGTACTGAACATTTTAAATTTTAGGGGTTAGTGGGCAAAGAGGGGGAAAGAAATCTTGGGAAGAAATACAAACGGTTTGCAGTAATACTTTGACAGAACTCCAACTTCTTAATAACTAAGAATGGTTTAACTGGAAAAACTGAAGCATGACAGTGGTGATAGAAATTCTGGCTTTCAGAATCATGTATCTAAAATATATATTTAAATATATTATTATAATTAAATTTAGGAATTTTGCATCTAAAATACTTGAGAGGAAAATAGGTACATAAAAGTTTCTTCTTGGTTCTTTCAGTTTTCCCAGTTTTGACAAGCTGAACAACCAAGAAGAAACCCATTTGTATTAAAACTAAAGATAATCGACAAAAAAATAACACGTTCAGAAAAAAAACCTGAAACCTTTTTATTACTTAGTTGAAACCAGAAGGCTCAGAACATGCTAAGACTTAGTTCTTGTGAGTAATTCAGTTCTTGACTTGTGGTGGTAGAAGAACCCTCAGTGGTCTCAGAAACTTTAAGGTGGATTTGTGTCAGGTTCCAGCAGCAAAGGAAGGGGTTTACCAGCAAAAGTCAACGACAAGCACCTTCCAGGCCCATCTTAGGCACACTACCTACAGGGTTGTGGAAGGCAAGGTGCCTAAGGTATGGTGCCTAGATCAGGGACTGTTTAACACCTTATGGTAAGTTTACGGTTGGACTCAATGATCTTAAAGGTGTTTTCCAGCCTAAACAGTTCTAGGAGTGGGGGGGAATGAGAATGGAATCATGGGAAAACTCAGTTGGAAGAGACTTTGGGTAGTCTGTGGTCCAACCTCCTACCTAGAGCAAGCTCAGCTCTGCAATCGCACCAGGTTGCTCAAGGCTTTGTTCAGCTGGGTCTTTGACATCTCCAAGGACAGAGACCACAGCAACCTGCCTGGACCCCAGTCCCACAGGCTGGCTGTCCTCATGAGGAAAACATTTCTCTACATAACCAGTCACAGCCTCTTGTTTCAACTTACGGGAGTTGTTTCATGTCTTCCCACTGTGCACTGCTGTGAACACACTGGTTCCCTTTCCCCAGTAACCCCAGTCCTCACACAGTCACTGGGGACTGCTCTTAGCTCTCCTCAAAACTCTCTCTGCTCCAGGCTGAGCCTGCTTCAGTCCCTCAGCTTCTCACCATCTTGATGGGCCTTCATCGATCTCGTTAAAGTTTATCTTTTATTAAAGGGCCCTAGGCTGGCCACAGTATCTAGATGTGATCTAACAGGCGCTGAGTGGAGGGAGGTAATCCCTTCCTTCAGTCCTTTTGGTCACCAGCATCTGGGACTGTACTGCCTTTACCACTTGTAATTCCTGTGATTGCTTTCCTTGGAGCAACAGGAACCTGAGGAAAGGGGTGAAGTTCTCTAGTGTTGCAGCAGCCAAGATGATATAATTTGTTTAGAATAGCATATATAGCAGTCACCAGCAAAGTACAAACTTGATTTTTATAATAAATACCCTGTAAATCATACAGTCACATTCTTTGCATATATAAAGAATATGCTCTGATGGTGAAATCTATAGGTATTTTGTTCATATTGTGGTTTTTTTTTTTTAAGAAAACAATACAATTGGGAAGGTAAATATAAGCCCTAGCTACCAAGATACAGTATTTTTTTGATATCACTAGAAATCTGTGTAGTAAAGTGAATTTCTAGGTAAGCAGTATTTGGGTTTAGTTAATCTATAACAAAGTATGATTATAATCCCTGATTAAGATGTAGAATGGAATGAAAATGTAAACATTCTGAAATTTGGCACAGCTCTGCCTCTTTTTCACTTTTTTTTTTTTCAGATGGAGCCGTGTATCATGCTTGCCATAAATCTACGTACTCAGTTCTCCCTGAAGACTACAACTGGTACTTAAATGCGCTTTGATGTGTGGCCTTGTCATGGGACGTTTATTCCAGGGCTGCTTGCTCTGTTGTGAGGTGGTCATTTAACGGTATCAAATATGTCTTCAGTCAGTTTTGGATATATGTGATAATTTTAACTGAGGTGCCGTTTCTGATCACAACGGTTGTGAAGTTAGTACTTAAAAAAAAAAAAAGAGCATAGTGGAAATTCGTGCAGAACTCATTCAAAATGTGTTAATGACCTCTGTACCCCTGGAGGTTTCTTTGAAGGAGGAAAAGTAGCTAAGAGCTCTATTTTCACTGGTGCTTGTTGTTAAGACAAAGTCCAGGTATTTTTGTGCTGCTGCATGGGAAGCTTGAGTAGAACCCAGAGAAGATGATACAAATACAGTGAGAAACACACCACCTGTGTTGTACAAGGTCTTAGGAAGCTGATATGTCATGGCAATAAATAAGGAAGGAAGGTGAGAAGAGTCACACTCAAGGAACCTTTCAGTAGGACTTCTTGTTCACCGTGCTCATCCTCTTTTACCAATATAAAAATTGGAACCTGAAACAGAGCTTTTTTTCTTTCTTTTGTAGGTGCCATACTTCTTATAGGCAGGTTGTCCTAGAGATCGTTATCCCCATCTGTTGCTACAGTTATGTAGGCATTTATTCAAAATGTTAAAAGACTTTTTTCCAGCCTATATTTTCAACTATCTTTAACACTTTATTTTAGCCCCTTTTTCCTCCCCATCCAAAAAAAACCCCTGAAGATGGCTGGGAATAAAAAAAAAAAAAAAAAACTAAATAGGAAGTTCAAATCAAGTATTTGTGACATTTTATAAGAGTTTATTTTATAGAAGATTCTTAAGAATTCATAAATGCAGAGTCAAATCTGGGGGTGTGTTTTTTGGACTCAGTTGCTCAGCACCTCTGCAAATTGTAAGGGGTATATTTATGAGTGTAAATTTTTATTTTTATAGCAAAGTGGAACTTGCAGTGACATCAGATTTGAAGACAATTGTCTGCTACCACCCTTCGCTTGAGATTCCATACGAGCATACAAAAGTATGTCCAAATTTGTATTTCTTACTCTTGTCAAGGCATAAGTAGTTCATAATTTTGAGTCTTTAGGGCATCTCTTTTTTTCTTTTTTTTTAAATTTGAAATACTGAGGTACTTTTTATTATGTGATCAGCTTGTCTGTGAAGTGAATGTTGAATATAGCAGCTGCCATGAGGGGCACCTTTTACTTAGTTGAATCAAGGGAAAGTTGCAGAGTAAGAAATACTCAAATACTACAGCACACAGTAACTCAAACAGAACTAAGTGAGGCACTCAGATACTTGTGTACTACAGAGAAAACTCGTGTCAGTCTGTGAGTGTGCTCCTCAAGGAGGGTGTTTGAAGTACAGGTTCATACAACTGTATACAGATGCAGCAGGCTGGGCAAGAAGATATAAACAAGTGCTGCTGTTTTCAACTCAGGCTTTAAATTCTGTTCAGCACTCTGGGTTCATAAATGTCACAAAAAAACCTGAAATACTAAATTTTTATCTGTCTTAGTATTTTCATTGTTTTCTTCATCTTGAGTTGCTTTCATCAGCGTAAACTTTCCTAGTGTAAGCTTTTTGTTTCAATTTCCAGTTCTCACATGCTAGTAAAATGCTGCAAATGGCAGCTACATTGCTGAAGTACCCAGTGTGACAATCCGCCATTGAAAAGTTAAATCAGTTTAGCACTCATTGCTTGCAAGTTACCTATGGGTATCTTTAAACTTATCAGTTGCATGTTTCCCTGGAAAAAATGGGTGTAAAAGACTAAACCAGGAAAAAATATTTGCAAGAGTGCTAGTATTTAGGTTTCAGGTTGAGACCAAACGTTCATGTCTTGGCAGATGCCTAATTAGGAAGTGACATTCTTCTCCAAGGTACAGATCATCCAAAGACTTTTTTAGAGATGGTGATCGTCACTATGAATAAATTTCTAAATAGGAATGAGTCCTCCTGTGTTGGTAGAGCTGAAGCTTGTGATTCAGAGCGTGAATTGTAAGGATGAGACCAGCACTAATGACGACAGCAGTGCTGATTTCAGGGGTAGAGTAATCAGCTGTAGCACCTGTGGTAATGAGATGTTTCTCCACATCTGCTCCACGGTGGTGTGGCTTTGTTTGGGGTAGGGGGAGGAGGTGGGCTGTAAACAGCCTGCACAATTGCAGGCTTTCTGTATTCCTTTGGTTTCAGATGTTAAGAGTAAACTGTAGTGCTATCCTATGTAGCTTGGTTTTTTTGGTTTTTCTCAAAAAAATGAAATCTATACACTGCTGTTTCCATAGCCCATACCACGGCCAGACCCAGTGAATAATAAAGAAGAAACCCTTGATCAAGTTTTGAAATCTAGATTGAATGAAGAAGAGCTAAAGAACAAGAGAGGTCCTACAATTGAAGAGCTCAGCAAAATGTTTTACACAACAAAACATCGCTGGTATCCGGTGGGACAGTAAGTATTTCCGTTTCGATGCTTGTTCTTTTGGGATTGTAAAAGGAAATACAGGAGTAATTTAATGACTGGATTAAACCTGGGATGTCACGTGAGACGAGATACTGTTAGCACAAGGACTACTACATAAAATCTTAAATACAGTGTTGTGTAAATGGAAGACTATTTGTTAAATTTTTTAATGCTGCCCATTTGGTAGCCTTTGTAATTTAAAAAAAAAATATTTTTTTTTAAAAATGTGTCACAGTAGAAGTTTCTCATACCATCTAGGTACCTACTGGTTTGTGTGATATATTCAAGTTTCATAAGCGAAGTCAGCGTAAGACTCTAGTCTGTAAAATACCCTCAAGGGACATAACCAAATCCAACTTGGAAACCTGCATTGTCCATTCCTTAACAACTTTTGAGAAAAAAAAAAAAATCTGAAGGAGGATGATTCTCAGACTTAAGAGTAGGAGAGGGTTTTAATTTGAAATGGTGAAAAGTACACCTCGGTGTGCCTTGTGCTCTGAGAGCTGGGAGGAGGAGAGGTACAAACACACATGACTGAGCTCAGAGAGGAGCTATATAGACAATCAGATGCACAACTGGAAACAAATGAGTTTTCTGGTTTTACTCCTTTCCAGTCTGTGTTACTACATCCTTTGGCAGCTGCTAATTTATAGCTATGGAGACTTGAATCAGGCAGATTTTAATTTTTTTTTTTCTGTCCACAGAAAACAGTTTAATTACTATGTGTTGGGAGTAGATAAAAGGGGTGAAATGGTAGAAGTTTCTATGGCCAGAGGGCAGCTGTCACTTGAATGAGCATCAAAAAGGGATCTTCATTGTTTTAGGGTGCGCAATTAAGAGGAACGTAGGGATCATTTTTGTTGCGAAGAGTTTGTTTTTTAGTTTGTCTGCAAGTTATTACACTATTTAACATACAGTCTGGCATAACTCCTTTAAACATCAAGTCTCTTTGTTCTGTGGCAATCACTTTAGGCAAGGGAAGAGCTGACCCTGTAAAAAAAATTAACTTCACACAAAGGATTAAGAATAAACAGCAGCCTTTGTACCTATTCAGCTGTAGATTGCGTGCTTGCAGCAGATGTAGCAACAAAAATGAGTGTTTCATAACTCCGTGAACAACAGAGATGACATCTAAGGAGTGGTGATGAGTTGTGCTCGTCTACCTTGTGGTTTTGCTCACTTGTGTAACCCCCACACCACTCGGCGCAGAGGGGTGACATCGGGAGAATCAAAGACTCTCCAGAGTTTGCATTCACTGCAGCCTTTTTTTTTCTTCTAGGTATCATAGAAGACGGAAGAATCCTAATCCTCCCAAAGACCGATAATTGAGATAACTTCTTGTTCACCAGCACTTTGCTATCTATTAATCTTTTTTGGAAATAAAAATTACAGAAACTATGAGATGGTTGGCAATTCTGTATGAACACTAGAACTAAAACATGCCCAAGTAAATTTGAGTGTTCTTTTCTACTTCAACTAGTTGAGAGAAAAACTGTACCAATGAAATAAGGATCCTGCTGCTGTTTGTGCAGTCAGCAAACGTGCTGGTCTGAGGTGATGGCGACCTCTGATTAAACTCTGTCAGAGGCTTATTAGTAAAATGACACAAGTGTCAAAATGGAAAGTCTAGAACTGGACGCGTTGGGGTTCGGTGTTATTTTGGGGGGTAAGTTTTCATTTTTAGAAATGTAGCAACTCAAGTGTGGGTGAGCTTGAATAGCGAGGTATTAAGGAAATAGTATTGATGAAAAATACTATGAGGTATTTATGAAAATGAAATTATGAAAATGAAGAAGCAAAACCAGTTTCTATCACTCTTGTTGATTAAACATGGAATCAGGTACTTTACATCAGCGGAGTGGTTGTATTTAAGGCTATTGTCAGGTACTGAAAACCGGCCAACTTGGTTAAATTGCAGCTTCCGAGGCATAACAACTTGCCCTCCTCAATCACCCAGCATTCTCAAATGCTGACTGTCTGTCTGAGAACTGTTTTTTGTTTGTTTGTTTTTTAACCCCACCCCAACTCCTGCTCAATGAGGATGCAATGCTTGTATATAAACCAGAATAGCTGTAGTGCGAGGGCGGAAGAGTTCTTGGTCTCAGCAAGGTAATTGGTGAAGACTCACAGATCCTCCTACCTTACCTAGGGGGAAGGGATCAGCCCTTTGTTATATAAAATGCTTTAAATTAAAGAAATGTGGCTTGATTCTACTTCATAGTTCTGGCATTTTGTAGTGCTTAAATGTTTGCTGTTTTAATGTTCTACATCATCTAGCATCTTTTTTTTTTTCTCAGGGAAAGGAGATTCTTTGCTTCAGTCACAGTTTTAGGCATCAATCTTCTGCTAGAAAGGGCTGCCTTGGAACTTTGCACCTCTGCAGAGATCCCAGTGACTTAAGTTTTCTTAGCAGATCCTTGTAAATAATTGGAAGATAATTATCCTGTATATGTCATCCGTTTTGATGGTGTTTTCTTTCCAAAGCAACTCAGATAAGTTATGAAGGTTCTTGTTTCTTCTGTTAGTGTCATTTTGCTGGCACGTATTATCTACGTGTTTCCCTGGAAGCGGAGTACCACATGAAGTCTCTAATCCTAGTTGATCATTGTTAGTTTAAAGAACACTTACTTTTCTAAAGTTCATTACTAAATAACCATTTTTTTCCTTGAATCTCCTTTAATTGGGGAAATTGCAATGCTGGGTATGTGTAAAAAGGCTGCCTTTAAATACTTCCGGAAACTCTTACACAAAGCTTGTCAAAAGTATTTCTCTTGGTCTTGTTTTTAAAAATGCATTTTTAAATCCAAATGCCAGTCAGCTAATACTGGTTTATCGTGGCAGAGTACGAAATTGTTTTGTTATTCTGTGTTACGCTGGTAAGAAATGTGAGTCCGTGTTGGAGGTCCTATCAGCCGAGTGGCTTTGGCTCCATATTATATGATGTATTGCTTGCGTGATGACAAACATGCCCTCGTGAAGGAATGTCTGTTGTGTCTATGGAAAGGATTGCTGCTAACTCGGCAATTTAAATCACATGAAAGTCTTTTTTTTTTTTGTATCTAGAATACATGAAATATTTTTTATAAATTTGTAGTAAAACAAATGTTAGTGTTTGCATAACTTTGGGGTGCCTGGTACTGACTTTGGTCTGTGTGAAGGTTACATCTCATGTTTAGTGTTCTGCTGCAGAAAATCAAGCTCCGTTTATTTTTTTGGAAAGCCAAGACCTAATTTGTCTCCAATTGACTTTACTCCAGTGTAAGAAAAGATATCCTTGGATTAATTTACACTCTCTATTTTTTTCTCTTATTTTTGCTTATTGCTGCCCAAGACTATTATGACATTTTGCTGTACAGAAACCTTCCGTTACCACATTTGCCTGTTCTTGCTTGTCAGACCCTGTTTTGTGATCAAACATCCACAGGCACTGTAGAAATGTTGGATTTCACAATGTTTCCCAAACATTTCTGGACTCTTTTCAGGCATTTTGAGGGCTAAAAATCTATGATGTGCTAGACTATTGTCTTTAAAGTACTTCCTCTTCTGACCAGTTACTGGAAAATTAGTCTAAAACACGTTCACTACATTACCCTCTACCATTTTGTTACTACATTAATTAATAAAACCAATATTTTAAAATCTTTTCCTGCGTTATGCTGCCACTCACGATCTTTCTATATTCCCTTCTACTAAATCTTCCTCCTGGGTCATCTGAAGCATAACCTAATTAAAATCTCACAGCAATTCCAGGTTGTCCTGATTTTCTAGGTCTTGAACCTGGTGTGTTTCGGACTTGCTGCTGTGGATAGTACACACCTGGGCATCTTCGCGCTTTTAGTTTTTTGGTTGTTTTTTTTAAAATGTCTCTTCAAAAATCTTGGGCTTTGCTTGCTAGCATGCCATTAAAAAACTGTTTCAGTCAAGTGTCATAATGTGTATTCTCAATTCAGACCGTTTAAATTGCAGTTCTTGATGTCTTAGTGAAAAAAAAAAATAAAAAAAATTAAGTGTTTCACTTCCTTTAGTCAGACCTGAACGGAAAAAAAAGGAAAAATGCTTTTAAAGCCGGTTTTTGCCTTTTTGCAGATTACGTTGTTCTGCAGCTTCTTGGTACTGCCACCAGGAGGCGATCTTGCACAGTAATCACGGCCACAGCGGATTCAGCTCTATCTTCAAATGTAACCCTAGGGGGGACGTACAAATTGAATTAAAGAACAGCTCTTGCAAGTAATTAAGAAACAGGAACTCCCTCACAGGTCTGCAAGTGGCTGGGACCAAAGGTTCTTTTGCAGGACCTTAACCGGTTTGACTTGTAAGGTGTAGCAGGAGCTGTATGGTCACACTTCAATGAAAAACACTCCCATCCTCCCACTTTTGAAAAAATGAGCCAACAGGGGAACGGTAATGAGACTCAACTGCCAACTACACCCATGGCTCACCCAGGTTTCATGTCTTTGTGCTTCAGTTCTTCATAACAATACTGGAGGGAGCAGTTCCCCACTCATCCAGCCCTTTGTGCCCTTCCAGTTGTTCATATTTATATCTCACCCTCATGTCCCCATTGTGCCTGTTTACTGTTGTAACAGGTCTGAATTTCAGCTGCTGTGTCTAAATATCGTGGTGCCAGACTAAGTCATTGCTGCAGCTTGGTTGTAAGTGGCAGTAATGATCCCCATTTAAAGCTGACACTGCCGGTTCTCAGTTACTCCCATCTTTATGAATTCTAGCATCTGCTCTGCTGTGACTTCTCACATGTCCAGAACCAGTACAAAGTTATGTAGTGAAAAGATCAAATAGCTGTAGATTGCATTCCTCTTCTGTGATAGAGGGATGCGTGTTTTGCTTTAGTGTTCTAATATAATAAAACTGACTTAAAGCCCACCGGTCACCAAAATAAACATCAGACGAGTTGTGTGCCTACAACACATAAAATTTAGATCCATTTCTAACACTGAGATAGCCACAAATTAGACATCTAAGGCTGAGTTCGTCTTTGTAGGCTGCCCTTATGGTCAACTGACACAGAAAAGAAGTACCTACATGAGGCAGTTGATCTTACTTAAGGTTTTATTGTCTAGAGTATGTTACACATTGTTCTCTGGAGGTGCTTTTTCCTTCTTGTCTATGAAGGGAGGATCAAGCATAGTTGAGCTTCAGATACCCATAGCATAGGAAACGAAAGCAGTCTTTGAACTTTTTTAAATGTAAGAGAGCATATATGTAAAAGAAAAATACTCCACTTAAAAACATTTTTGCTTTCTGCTAGCCTTCAACAGCATGTCGTCCATATATAGGGACTATTTGTTTTCTGTACAGAGTAGCCCACACACATCTACTTTGTAATTTTGAATAAATTGTTTATAGGATTTTAATCTCCCCTCCTTGTATTTAATGAACCCTCCAGTGTTAAAAGCTAATACTTAAGTTGTTATTTGTTTTCTTTCATTTGATGCGTAGTCACAGGAGAAATGAAACAGTTCCTTGTTTTGTGTATCTTTATAGCACCTCTTCTAATGAACTCGTGATCCCAGCTGTTACCTCTAGGCACTTATAGAAAAATGAACACAATAAATGATTATTTACTGTGTAATTTGCACAGAATCATCTGAAAATTTAAATACAGTTCACACAGAATGTTAGTTCCACTGTATACAGCTGCTGCTGTTAGGACACTGCACATCGGGTCTGCAGAGCTCCGTGGAAGCTGCAGGAACCAAATAGGATGTTTGGTCAGCAATTTTGCATGGTGTGGCTCCTAGAGAAGTAAGTTTATGGCTAGAGTGTCACCATGTAGGTAAGAAATTGTATCAACGTATCACAAAGCTTTTCATCACCAAGAGGCACCACAGGAGATTGGAATGGTCAGCAGAACTAAGAAACTTGACCAACTAGTCTTCCTGGAAAAAAAAAACCAACCAACCAAGTAAGTAATAACTATAGAAAGCCATTGTCCTTATAGTCAGCTTTACTGCTTGTCAAGATGGAAACCAGCTTTGAGTCAGAGGTAGTTTATCATTTTAAACGAGGCCAGTTTTGACTGCTACCAAAGTTTACAATTCCTCAGCAAAAGAATGTCCCAACCAGCAAAAACACAAGATACTGTACAAAAAAAAAAAACCCAAACTGTGGAAGAGCTGTTTTGTTATCATCTCTTCTGCCAAAACTAATAAAAGTAACCATGTAAGTATCACAGAAAATGAACAATGAAAAGTGACTGTTAAATGAGGCTCCTGCATTAAGCCATTATCATCTACAATAACAATTAACCTACGAAAAAGATTATTAAAACAAGACCCCGCTGTACAAACATGTATTTCCTACTGACTGATGCTAACAAAACAGAGCTTTACAGTTTTATGTAAAGATCAGTGTTTCTTACATAACTGCTAGTCTTTCTCATTATTCAAATCTATGTTGTATTTGTTTAAACAAATAATAACCTAATTAGAGTCAGCATCAGTAGGCATTCTACTGGATCAGAGCCGTGCTGCAGCAGTGAGCCTCACTCACCTTCTGCTTTACTTAAGACACATCGAGGATTTCAACTGAGTAATGAACAAATGCCAGGAAGAAGTCCTCCTTGACCCCTAGTTAATTACCAATCTTATGCAGTAGCATAAGGTTTGGTGTTGCTTTTCATTTTTGTTATTTTGTAGCTTTTAATCTAACTGGTTTAAGTATGAGTTCACTCCTTATTTTCCAAGAATACTTTGTATCTTTATAAAACCCTTTTTCCCCACGCCATTTTTCATACAGTTAAAATACTGGCGTTAGTGATGGGGAAATGATTGCAGCGAGTTCCACAGATTTTAGAATTGGATTAAGGAAAAGGATTTCCTACCCAGAGTGAGGGCACAGTGCAAACAGAATTCGTGGCAAGATCACCATAAGCTGAGATAAGAAAAACAGCAGAGAAATTCCCTTTCTGGAACATATATTTGTAAGTTCAAATCTAAAATAAACACGCTGCATGGGTTACAATCCTATAACTTTATACGGCCGTAGTTGTTGAAGAAGAATATTTGAAAAGAGCCCAAATTGGCCACTGGTCAGGCTGAAAGGTGACACATTAGCTTGTGAAGAGAAGAGCAGTGGTGGTCCTGATGGAGAGCAACTACAGTTAGTACCTACACAGTGCCCTTGTCCAGATCCTGAACTGTTGGAACTAGGTGAGTGTTTTGCTTCAACAGAACCAGGACTTCATGACTTTGTGGAAACGACGTATGAGAAGACTTCTGTTTCTTTAAGAATGAAGTGTTTATCCTGCAGTCGCAATACCCATGTCTATGCTTTACCTCAGATAGATGGTTCTCAACAGCAGGCTGATACTCAGGGTCTCTCTGAGCTGGTCCTTACTGCTGGGGAGCAATCTTAAGCTCTGGCTTCTAATCCCCACACTCCATTAATTCATTACTTCCCCCTGTTCCACCTTGCCCCCTTTAAAGCAGTGGCTACACGCCCCTGCAGGGAGAGTTCACATCAAGCACCACTCCTGTCTTCTGTGTTTGTACAAACCGCTCTCTTCTAAACCGCTCAAGCTGACCATGAACCCTCAAACATATATCCCAAAACATGTCATCCATACCTTCACTTTCATGCCAGCACCATTCTCACAGGCTGCAGTACAGTTTCACATAATTGCAGGTGCTTCCAACTGAAAGAAACACAATAAAATCAGAATTATAATTTGGGTCTGTAGGGACACCAGAAAGAGTCAAAGGAGTGCTGTGAGACGCGAATACAGGAGTCTGCTCTAGAGGGAACGAGCCCCAGCTAGCGTGAACACAAGCCCAGCCTCCTGACACCAGGGATTTTATTTAGAACTATAACAACACCCTCTGAGATCAGCTAATTGGGACCCACATTGTTTTTACAGATAACCTGAGTTCACATTGTCTATTTGGACTATGAAGGCTGAATGAGTCTGGTACAGGCTTGATGAGACATGCAAAAGCAGCAACTCACACGCACAGTTACTGGTCTCTAAACAACCTGAGTCATCAAGATGGTCCAATCCAGTCCAGAGACGCCCCTGTTGAGACTCCTGTAAAAACAAAACCATTTTTCTTCTGGATAAACAAAACAAAATAGGCCGAGAAGAAAGTGCATTTCTGTAACTTCGTAAATTCAAACAAAATCTGGATATAGGAGGAAGTATCTCCAACATTCTACATCGGAGCACATGAACCATACCAACGGTCACTAAAGGTCAACGTTGTGTAATTCTCAGATCAAAAAAATCTGAAGAAGCGATTCAAGTTGAGGCATTTGGCAAAATAATGAGGTGAAAGGCTTTCAAAGTTTTCTGGAGAAAAAAAGCCCAAAACAATAACTGGACTCAATTCTTAAGATCTTCATTTAGGCATTACTAAATAAAAATGCTGTGTTTCCATTCCAGAGCTAGTGAAATGTCAACAAAGTAGTGCTATAAAAAACAAAGAGCTGTTTTTCAGTTATTCTCAGGACTTAAGTTTATTTGTTTAAAAACCTGTGACACTGGCAGATGAGCTTTTCACTTTATTTAGCTTGCCAGGTGTTGTTTTGTGGTTTGTTTTTTTCCTTTTCAGCTGCCCTGATACAATGAACTAATTTTGCTAGAAATAAATACACTACCAATTCAACACGGATTTTTAAATAATTCATCTACTTACCTGGCTTACTCTCACCCTCTTAGAACAGCCCAAGGAACTGATGCTGGAAATGCCCAAGGAGATTAAAAGATATGCATCGACTGATCACTGAAGTGCAACTGTCATCAGTCATCTGGGGAATTTCATTGTTGTTGCTGCATCTTTTTCATCAGCCAGTCCAAAGGGATTTCATTAACATCTCACTAGTACTTCTGTCTAAGGAGGGATTTTGACTAGATTGTGAAAGCTTGCAGAAGTAATCTATTCTGAAGTGTTAAGTATATAAATGCAAATTGAGTGGAAACAGCTGTTATTTACATTCTCTGGACACAGGACTCCACTCCTTTCTGGATAGAAGAAAAAAAAAAAAAAAAAAAGCCATTGAAAGAACACAAAGAAATTGGAAGAATATAGATCTAGTAAAAATACATGCGATGGGCAGCACTGTGGGACAGCATAATATGGTATAGCTGCATAGATTTGCTGCCATAACCATATACAGGCCAACTGCTGGAAGGGCTCGAAGAGCTTCATGTATTTCTTGGAGAAAGGAGTGGAGGGGTTGAAGGAATGAACACGCTGAAAACAAAAGCACATGAACAAATTCACCTTTCAGCCTTTTATACAATGGCTAACAAAGAGCCAAGTGTTTTCAGAAACAGTCTCACAGAACAAAGCCCTCATTCACAACAAGATTTTGCTACAGACTTCTGTTAGCTTGATATTATGTTCTGCAAAAAGTACAAAAGCTCCTGAAAAAAAATGTAAGCAGCATATTCTAGACCAGTATGCCCAAAAGTGGAGGACTGTGCTGGAGGGAAAAGAAAGCATAGTTTGAAGGCTTACCTCTTCAATGAACCCAAGTTTTATCTTTTTATTAGCCTGGCAGAGGCCCTCCTGCCTTGTCCTCTGTACGTGCCCTCCTTCACTTACCTGGAGCACATTCCCGCTGTCACGTGTTCCGCTGGAAAGCTCACGCTCCCTCCTGCCATGCCTGCTTCTACCTGTAACATCCCTGGCAACCACCTCGAGTAAAATGAACAATAATAAACTGCCCTCGGAAAAGGTTAGGTGTGTTTTAAATAAAACGTACACAAAACGTGGCTGATAATTTCGTTTGGACCAAACCCACTCGGTCAAATCTGAGTTACAAACCCAGACTGGAGGATAAAGGTGGGACTTTTTTGCTGGCTTTTTCTTACAGGAGGGAAAAGGAGTTGATACAACCAACACAGCTGTACAGCTCAAGCACTCCAGAAATACTTGATTCTTAGAGCCTGTAGAGTGACTCCCTCCAGGATTAGTTCTGTTTCACTGGGGATTGCTTTGTGCCTGCCAGCACACAGAAACTGTCATAACATGGGCAAACATGGAACAGAAATTTCATTCCTTTTCCCTTTTAGATACAAACTCCTGTCTGCTGTTTTGTCTTAAGCAAACGATTCATCTGATGGCTGAAGGTATCCTCTAGTTCCTTCCCAGGACAGAGACTGATCTACATTCACAGGTTTTGCAGCTTCCTTCGATGCAGCATGATGTGGCCTGAAATGCTGGGGAAAAATTCTGCTGTGCCTCAAGGCACCTTTCTGGATCAGATTTATCCCCAGAGGGATAATTTATCAGAGAAGTGAGCTCTGAACAGAATGCTAAAAATAGTGTTAAAATTTTGAAATACAGAGCAATGGTACTGAAAGTCAGGAAAAGATGTCTAGCCCAAAGTCACACTTTATAAATGGCTTTGAATGTTTTGTAATAATTATGGATATTATTTCCTCTCCCTCATCCATTTACAAAGACAGAGAGGTAATAACAAATTTCAGCAAAACTGAATTTGGTTACAAAGAGCCATCTGTTAATTCTGGTACATGGCAGTAGAGGGCATCTAAGGACTTCAACTCACATATGGTAAGGGATTAAAATCAGATGGCTAAAGCAGTTACTACTCTCATCCCCAACCATTCGCCCCACCCTGTGACCAGAATTTGCCACCTCAGGACCAAATATCTCACGAAGCCGCTCCTGAACAACTGCAGTTTTGAGCCACACTGGAACTGGGGTTATCTTAACACACCAGACTGAACGGTGAAATTGTTGAAGAGGAGCTGCAGGAGTTACTTTCTCATCCCCGCTGCAGAGAGCACTCTGACAGAGCCACTGGATGGTTCAGGTAACAGTATAAGGGGAGACAGTAACTGCCTCAAGCAGTCCATCCAATTTTATCTACTACTTGCTGTTTGAGCTTCAATTTCCACAAACCTGGCAAAACTGCTTACAGGAGGGGAAAGCAATCCCGGGAATGGACCGACAGTGCCAAGAAAAGGGGAGCTGTGGACCAACGCTCTTTCCTTAACCAGGAAGAGTAGCCCTGCATTTATTTCCTCTGTTGAGCCCAAAAAATGCCAGTCTGTCTGTCTGGCCTGTATTTCAATTTATATCCTTCCAACATGCCAGTCAGTCATAGGATGATGCCTTGAGCTTTCCTGACAGAAAACAAGCACTAATCATGACAAATAAAGAGAGAGAAGGTAGTTGGCAGCTAGCACTCTTTTCTCGTCATCTGTTCGGGTTTGTATGACATTCTCACATCCAGCCTCTCTCTCTCCTGAAGAGAGGAAAGCAGCCATGCCTATCTGGAGCCAAAAGAAGCCAACACATCAGGGGCAGGTTAAGTTCATTACCTGACACTAATATTTAATGCACTAATCTGAAAAATGTATTTAATCCGAGCGGCATACACATGTACCATGGGCAACGTATTTTCAATTAACTGTAAAGAGTTTAAAATTATATAAACACATTAGTACACGTTAATTATCCTGTTATTCAAAGTCTTAAACACAGCAGCAGCACATCAGGCCTTATGCTGAAGTCTATTCTAGTCATAGTCTGAAATTTTCAAGTGGCTCACGCCCAGGAAAAGGTTCTACAACTCATTTAATGATTCACAGCACTCCTGAAACGATATTCATCTGTCTGCTTTCCATGGCAGCACTTTCAATCATAAACACTTAATTGTAGGAATTCATCCTCAAGGCCAGAATAGCTCTGGGTGAATTGAACCATCTTTAATCTAAGAACTAGAACACAGATTTAAAATTAATCTTTTTTATTATTATTTTTTCTGATGGAAGGCTGTTTATTCAGAGACATATAACCCAGTTTCTTCTTCATTTTACTTTGCACTCAAAACTGTCTCCTTTGGAGATAGCCACTGCATCACCTGTTTCAATTTTCCTTGCTCATTCCAAAACTGACTCTTTGCCAACAAAAGAACTTTAATTACTTATGGATTGGCAGAGCACAGGAGAGCTGCCTGCGCGCCGTCTGTCAGGAAAACTTTTTTCACAGACATTACTTGCTCTCTTTTACTTCCAGAAGTAGGACTTGCAACTGGCAAGAAAACATCTCAAGCCTCCTCAAGCATAAAAGGCGTGTTTTTTCTGGCAGCATCTAGGACAAGAATGCAAGATTTCACAGTGCTTTCAGCTGTGCTATCTCTAGGATTTTTCTGAAACAAAGACAAGAGTGTACATTTCTTAAAAAATCCAGAACTTCAAAGAGCGGGGTTGTGAACATGTGTATGTATAGGTGTGTGTGTTTATATACACCTATACGATCTTTCTTAGGCGTATATGCACTTTCTCAGCCAAAAAAACAAGGTAAATAAATATTACGGTCACAGCATCCTACACTATAATCTGAATATTGAAATCCACAGCAAATATTCTCCTAGTAGCTCTTTAAAATGAGAGCTATCAAAACGGTTCTTGCAAGCAGTCTTTTTTTTCCTACCGTGTTCATAAAAAGGGAAGAAAAGGCTGTCAAAGCCTATATATATTTACAAATTATCCTCACATAACTTTCAGCAATATTTAGCTAATTCTAAACAGAGTGAAACCGGATAATTCACGAAGTGGCAGACATTAAGTCTGCTGTTTATAAAGAAGCCTAACACAGGTGAAAACTGCTGTGCAAATTATCTCTTTTTCTCATACTTAGTACCCTCTGTTGCCACTTTTCCTTAACAAGCCCTGACAAATTATTTTTATGTTGTTTTTACTTTTAATTGTAAATAGTAAATTAGAGAAACTATAAAAGCACCACATTTAATGTTGTTAATTAAAGATCCTAAGTGCGTCTAGATAACCTCTTCCTCAGTGCAGTTGAGGCCTTTAGATACTACCGTAAGTTTTAAATAGCATAAAGCACATGATGAGATGAGAAAATGATTTAAATGCTACCTTTTTATGGTCAGAGTTTCTTTCTTGCCGGTGATTACCCGTCTGCAGATCCACTGAGCCAAAGGAAATGATCCTCCTTCTCGACCGTCTCTGAAAGAAAATAATCTGGATGTTATTTCAAAGTACTGCTCTCTTAGTGCTATCTCTTGATGGTTTGCTTTTAAATTACAAGTGCTGGTTTTCTTTTGGAACACCACTGATTCATAGAAATTATTCACTGTATTTTTTTTTATTCTCCTTTACAAAATGTATATTCTCAATAAAGATAAAGCGTTCGCATCTGAATAGATAAAAATGGCAGGAAATAAGGTGGCAGCTGGTTAAGAGTAAAATTGTTTGGGATGCATCATAATTTATTTAGTCAAAACATTCTGTTCCTCGGGCAGCTGGAAAGAGCAGTGATCCCATTTACAAAAATACTTGTTTTCTCTCTCTTGTATTTATTATGCTTTAGGAACTCTTTGTGAAATGAGCAAACCTTCCTCCTGACTGCTGAGTGAGAAATTCTCTAAGGGCTTGCACTGCAGACCTCGTTGGCAGCGTGGAGCCACAATTAGCTCGTTCTAATTTCCTTGAGGTAAAGGCTCAATATTCCTATCTCTCTACTTGAGAACCAGGCACGCTGCCTGACCTCTGTAATCACAGGACAAGGAGGAACCGTGGCAGTTATACACTGTTATTTAGATGAGTTCAGGTACACAGTTGTCAAAACATGGTCAATAAAGAGACAGATGTGATAAGCAATAGCTGGCCTTTGTAACTAAAGAGGGTTTTATCTGACCAAATGCTATGTCATGGATAATGGATATTCTGTGCTGCACCTTTGGGAAGTAAGAATGCAGAAAGCAAGGAAAGGGCCCCTGTATTCTTCCAGGTAGCTAGATAAATCTAGCTAAATAAATCAGTAAACCTTTTCAGCAAATCAAAGCAAATTTAGCAAAATCAGCTGGGCCAAAAATTAATGACCTCCTCCTCTGCTCACGTCATATTATATAAATAAATCAGCATGCTAGCTCTCCAGTAAATTTGGCATACTTTTCAGGAACAATGTGAAAATCATTTCCAACAGCAGGCACTTCACATTATTGCCTCCTTCCTTGGTCATGAAAGGGATTTTTGCCTAGAGGAAAAATAAAAAATAAATCCATTCGTCCCTTCCCTTCTCCTTTTGAGCACACGTTTGAAAACAAGTCAGAAACGTAACATATTCTGCTTGTGATTTTCAAGAACTCTTAATGTTCATGTTTTCACTACTTATATAAACCTCAATTAAAATATCTACTATATGGATGATATACTGCGCAAGCCAAAACAGTCATGCACAGTAAAAAGTATCTGGAAAAGAAATAAGAGATTTGTGCCTTTCATCTCCAGTCGGATGATACACCTTCTAAAAGTGGCTCAGAAGCATTCCTAACTGTATGCATGCAGGCACTATTTGTCCTAGAATTGCTACCCCAAAACATACAGACTAAAACCAAAGCACTTGCTTTGCTTTGTCCTTACAGACTTTAAACTCCTATTTGTATAAACTAGTTTTCTCTCCGTATTAGCAACTCTGTTTAGAAGAATTACTTTCTGTTACCTGGCAAATTTAAAAATCCTTATTTTGTTTGGGTGATGGAAAGCTAAGTTTTCAGAGTCTGCTGCTTCTTTTCTTTCTCCATATCATGTCTTTCTCCTATCCCAATCTAATTTTTTACTTAGTGAAAAACTTAAGGCAGACCAAGCATGTATTAAAACATCCTAATGATTAAGAAGTTTAAAAGTAGCTTAAACTAGTGGTCCATAATCCCAAAAGCAATTTAATTTAATTGCCTCTTCTTACTCTTTTTTTTTTCCTCCCCTGTGACTGTGTAAAAGACTCACACAGCCAGAGGAGAAAACCAGCTAACATTGTTGAAAGAAACAATGAAATACTAACTTATTCCACCAAGTCCGTCATACTTGGGGAAGTCTCAACCCAGAAAATAAAGGTAACTGTGAACCGAAGTACTCTTATGAGGTGCCAAAAGTGTCATTTAAAGATTGATTTGCAGTTTTAAAATTTGAATTTCATTACTCTTGTAAATTTATCAGATCTTTACTACTATTTTTAAAACACATTAACTTCTCATGAAAAAAAAAAGAATTAACAGAACTCTGTTTAGGAAAGATCCTGCTGATATACTGCCTATTTGATTTTTATGCTGCCTTTTTCATAACAATATCAAGTTTTAAGCAACAAATATTTATTATATTCTTCTGTTCTTGTGTCTCGTTCACCACATAAATCATGGTCTACCTCTCTTTGCCGTGGTAGCAGCCAGCTGTGGTTGAGATACAAATTATTATGACTTCAAGCGACGAATAAACAGCAGAAGCAAAGAAAGTCTTGAGATACTATCCACATAAAAATGCCATTAATAAATAACAGCAAAAGAGAACTACAGTAAAGCTGTAAAAAAGCAGCTTTGCATCTAGACAATATACATCCCATTTCTCTAAGATGAATTAGTGAACTTTAAAGGAACACTACTATATCAAAATAAGGTATTTGTAATCAAAAGCTCTGTGCCTGCACATACATATATGGAATTACTCTAGTAATAAAAACAGATCTGTACTTTTTTGTTGTTGCTGTTCTTCTGAAAACAGCGAAGCCAGTGCAGTTCTGAAAAAGTAAAATGAGATTTCACACGAGATCTCACATCATCAGTAGCAGAACCGTCAACTACATTTCAAAGGACACGGACGTATTCTCTCCCCTCTTTGCATCTATCCAACGAAAAGTCAGTGGGGATTCCACAAGAATCACTTGGACCTGAGGCTATCTGAACTGCTAGGATGAAAACAGGAAAAAGAATGACCTTCAAGACCTAAATTGTTTTAAACCGTTTCTGAGAATGCTTAAGTAAGAAAGCCCATGTTTGTCACTCAGATCTAATTCTAAATCTGTGGTGCTGTCAGTGATTAAAACCACCTTTTTTCATAAACTGAATAAATTAAATTCAAAAGCACCCAGCCATTACAAACAGATGAAACTATACTGATCAATTCACTTAACAAAGTAATTTTTTTCCTTCAGATTAATCTGCTTAATTACTAAATACAGCATTTCTTTTTCAAGAAAACTTTCAACTCTATTCTTCACTCATGTCTCAATGTTTAAAACTTGTAAGTAGTATCTACTACAAAAGCTTGGACTGTCCTCCACGGTCTTTATTTTTAAAAAAAAAAACAAAAAAAGAAAAGAAAGAAAGAAAGAAAAAAAAGAAGGAAAGCAAAAAGAAAGAAACGTTACATTTCAGGAGTTACTGGGGAGTACAACCCAAGGCAGGAGCGTCCCTGTGCGAGCTTTCTCCGTAGAGAAGCTGGCGTGCCGGTGCAGTCCCGCTCCCTCAGCCAGACCCAACACATATTAATTTATCGCTTTGATAAGAAAACCTCCTTCACCACTACCCGATTTTAAAAGAAATTCTTTTGTACTGTTCTACATTATTTCTTCCTGACGACTTTAAAAAAGACACCCCTTAATCTTTCTCCCGTCGAACACGAAAAATATTCCCTCCCAAACGCCGCCGTGCCATTTGCAAGGAGCCCTGACCTGAAGCCAGGGACAGGGGTTAGACTAACAGGGTTACTTTTGCTTTGTTTCTCCTCTTATTTTTTCCTTTTTTTTTTTGCCTTTCTAAAGTCGGGTTGGGCAGCGGCGGAAGTTGGCTGTTTACCGAAGAGCACCCGCGGCGCAATCAATCATCTTTTACGCCGAAAAACAGCTTCGGGTTTATTTAAAAAAAAACAAAAACAAA
>VWZK01001347.1:134688-147587 GCA_013396935.1 Baryphthengus martii | reverse complement strand
GGCTCCGCGTACCTGCGCTCCGCTCGCCTGCCTGGCGGCGGCTCGCCCGCACCCGCAGGACGCGGGGCTTGACCGCGGGCAGAGGGGAAGGGCTTTTGTCTTCATCGCCTCCCCGCTAGGACAGCAGCCGCACCGCCGAAGTTGTTTTCTTCTCCGATTGCTAGACAAAGCTCGTCTCAGTAACAGCCTACCCAGAATTACCAGAAGCGGTCTTTTTGCGGGCTTGCCAGCCTGTGCTGTGCGGACGCGGTGTTCGCTCCGGCGTGTGCGCGGCGCGGAGCCCCGGGACGCCTCCTCGCAACCTTACGGGCGGTCCGTGGAGTCCGGCGGCTCCGGCATCAGCCTCGCAGGACGCTGCAGGAAAAGTTTGTGTGTGTGTAGGCATAGACAGGAAAATAAACAGTGACCTGGAAGGCTCTGTCAAAATGAGACGCGTTGTAAAGCAAATGAATTTAAATAGCAATAAATAAAAAAATAAATAGATTTTACAATGCCTGCAGGACTTCAGCTTTCAAACAACAAAGGAAATGGCTTATTACAAGCATATCAGCCAAAAAGCAGCTTTATAAACAAACAGGAATAAACAAAGCCCTTCTTTCTCTTCTCTTTTAACAGGATGGTACTGGGGCAACATGACTGTTGCTGAAGCCAAAGAAAGATTACAGGATGCCCCCGAAGGGACCTTTTTGGTTAGGGATAGTTCACATTCAGAGTATCTACTGACTATTTCAGTAAAAACATCAGCGGGACCGACCAATCTACGAATAGAATATCAAGATGGCAAGTTTAGACTGGACTCTATCACTTGTGTCAGATCTAGACTTAAACAGTTCAACAGTGTTGTGCATTTGATCGAGTACTATGTTCTTATGTGCAAGGACAGAACCGAAACACCTTCAAATGGAACAGTTCATCTTTACTTGAACAAACCTCTCTATACATCTGCTCCATCTCTGCAACACCGCTGCAGAATAACTATAAACAAATGTACAAATCAGATCTGGGAGCTGCCATTGCCAACGAGACTAAAAGAGTACTTGAAAGAGTACCAGTACCAGGTATAAATATCTTTTCGAAATGCCTCTAAAGTAGAGTAACTTTCAAATGCAATTCTTAAGATCAGCCAAAGAACTGAGTAACCAGTTGTACAACTCGGCATGGAATTCACTATCAAAACAGTGGCAGTTCTGGGGGAAAGGTTTTTATTTCAGATGCCACAAAGGGAGACTTTATGTGGAATAATCCCAGCTTGCATCCTCTGGGGTTCAACAAGGTGGCATACTATTCTTGCGAGGAGAGAGAAGCCAGGAATCTGTCCAGTTTGTGTTGCTTTATCAACGACATAAAATACTGCACTAACTATGAAATGCTAACCGAAGCGGTGGGACCGGGAGAGACTGCAGAAGTGGCCAGACACATATGAGGGTACATAAGTATCTCAGTTATCTGATTCTAAGATTAATTTGGTGCTGGTGTTCACATAATCCTGAAAGCTTAACTGGATCACACTGTGATAATCTTGCCAAAGTTATGCAACTAATCAAATCCAGTCAAAAAAAGTGATCATGTATTCAGTTTTTATTGAACTATAATTCTTGTGCTTATCTGCAAGTAAAGGAGTACTGTAAGTAATCAGTTTAAAACACTGTTTTCAAAGTTCTCTAAAAGCTGACCTTAAGGAGAAATGCCACATCTTTCACAGGAGCCCAGTATGTTGCTGATTATACCAGATTGGTATCCCAGAATCCTGAATGTGTTAACATCTTCCCAGTGGTGATATATCCATGTTATTACTATTAAGCCTCTATTGGTTGGGGCTTTAAGACTGTACGCTGCAGACTTGCAGTTGTTTGGTTTCAATGTCAAAACATGGATATCAGCAGTTACAGCTGTCTTCTACAGTGTAGAATGTTTTCTTCAGCTTGTTTCCCAAAATATGGGGAAATATGATTTGAGTTTTTGTTTTTTTTAGAGAGGGTTCTTCTTTTTTTTTCCCCCCTCTCCCCCACCCCCCTCCTTTTCTTCTAATTCACCATTGTAGCTATCAGACTATTACTCAATAAAGTAAATCACGTTGCACAACAGTCTCCCAGTGTTTGTATGTATAGATTTGCTGCTATTCAGGAAACAGTGTTCTTATGAACCTATCTCATTTCCCAGCTAATACTCAAATAAATGCACATGTATTGGTGAGGATGAATACCCCTGCTTTGCCTTTGTGGTGCTGCTCAAAGGTATAGCTGGATTACATTCAGATTAGTGGCTTAGAGGCTGCCTGCTGAATTCCCGCAGTTGGGTATTAGCACAGGACACTGCTTTTTCTGTTACAGCAGTCCTCCAGATGGGAAGAAGAGACTATGACTCTCAGTATCCACTCTGCAGTCTAAATGTAAAGTCTTTAAAAGAAGAAATATCCAGGATGAGAGTAATGGGAGAGCAGTGATGAGAGAAAAAAAGGACATAGATTCATTCTTAGTCAACAATTTCATAGTTTTAACTCCCTAGCTTACTTTTCATTAAAGCAAATAGCCCTGTGTTTGAATAAGGAGCATAGTCACATCTTGCTGTAATCTAGCCCTGCCCAGGCTGAAATAAAACCAACATTGAATACTCTTCTTATTTTCCCTGTGACTTAACTACTCTGTAGTTTTGTTAACGTTGTCTGTACCTTTTCAAACTCTGGGACACAGACCAGTTTATTTTGTTATATTTAAACTCTCAGTGTTAGGCAGGTAGTTGTGTCATCAACATACTGGCAGAAACAAGCAGTGTGGCCATTGAAATGAAGACACCAAGAACCCAAGGCAGAAGGGATGGTCCCTTGGTGTGGCAAATACTTGATATGTTGTCCTCTCTGTGGAAAAGATGTCTTTTCTCCCTCCTCCTTCATGGCTCCGATTCTCTCCTCCTGTTTTTAATGCAAGCTTTAGTATAGAAACAGGGGGGGGGTTTCTCCTGAAAAACAAAACAAAACCTTTTGTTATGTAAAATTTTTCCCCATGCCCTTCTGAAACGTAGCAAATTGTTGGAAGTTTTTCATATAACATGGTGACCACCCTCCCATTCCCATCTCAAAAGAGCTCTCACATTCCAGGTACGTGTCATAATTGCACGCTTCTTTCTTCCTAGGATCTGCCACTCTGTAGCTGAGGAGCTTTTCCTGTGAGCAGTGCCTGTAAAAGAACCGTATTCCTGGGAATGCTTTTCATTCTGATCAATCTGTTTTCTTACAGCTCTCGCCTAGCTCTGCCTTGAGATGAGACATGGAATAACTTCTGGTGCAGTAAGAAACACACTAATCTGCTGCTACATTAACCTTCTACTACCAGGCATTTTTAGCCAAGGTGATACTTAGCTGTATCTAACTAGGGGTCTCAGTGGTGAACACATTCTACTAAGGTCCTTTAAAATTGATTCTCCAGGCTAGCCCCCTGGCCTGGGGATTTAAAATCACGAATGCCAGTGCTGGAACGAGTGGTGAGAAGAGCTTTGGGGTGCAATGAGACAGCTGTGTTGTACACATAAGAAATGATTTATGGCTGGTTGCTGGCAGCCTACTGTGAGCAGTCATAGGCCAGGTGTACCCCACGGCAGAGCCACGCTCTGAGGAATGACCTGGGGCAGATGCAGGGCAGCTTGCTGAGCTTCTTGTTAGTGGTTCTCCACAGCACAAGGGCAAACGGCAAGGCGAAGACAAGGAGTGTGAGTGAAGTGAAAGGTGGTGACCCTCGTAAATAATCAAGAGTAGTTACTGTGATGCGGAATCAAGTCACCAAATGTTGAAGGTGCCGACTTACACTTTGTATCATTCATATTAGTTCCTGTGTGGAAAAGGAGGGTCTGTAGCTATGGTGTGCTCGAAGTAGTGAACAATATTTTGAACAGACTGGAGGGGGAACTAGTCCTCTTTGTATGAAGCATAGTTCTTGTCCTCATTAGGATGCCAGCCCTAGGGCTGATGCATTGCACTAATAAAACTAAACCACGCTATAGCTCGCTAAAAGCTCAGCTTCCTTCTAACACAGCAGAGAGGAATGACTTGTTCTGGTACAAAACCCCCAAGGATAGCACGCAATTAGATTACAGTGGTGCAAAAATCTTGCATGTAGACCTTGTGAATTTTCAGGCATGATCATGTTGTCCAAACAGTTTTTTTTAAAAGTCCCAGTACCTTCTTTTTTTTTTTTTTTTTTTTTTTTTTTTTTTTTTTTTTTTTTTTTTTTTTTTTCTGTCTTTGTGCATGTTGTTGTGGCTTGTTTGCAGCACTAACTTATAAATTGCTAGCCCTTCACTTTAGATTCCAAAAATTACTTCTAACCGATATATGTCATCCTGAATTGCTAGTACAGAATGTTCAGTGTAGCCACTTTCACAGGTTCAATGCCCATGAGTCAAGTAAAAATCACGATAAGGACTTTAATCCTAAGTCTTTTTCTTTCACCCCATGTGTTGGTGTAGTTTTTCATTTTTGAGTCTTGAGGTGACAGATTTTCCACCTTATACCTGCAATGTTAATTGCTGAAAACCTCTTCATTTTAATTAAAAGAAAGCTGAGAATCTCCCAATTCTAAAAGGAGATGCTTGGAGGGAAAAAAAAAAAAAAAGCAAGATGAATGATGAATGATGAAAATAGAACTGGTAGAACTGCTGACCCAGCAGAAGTGTGAACTATGGCTCCATTTTAATTGTGTGGGTATTTGCCTGCTAACAACAGAGACAGAAAATGGTTCAAACACAAGATGGGCGGGTAGGGTGGGAACGTAACCAAGCAGCTGTGCCCATTGCATTAGAAGTAATTTTATTTTAATCTGATCTCATCAGTATTGTCCTAATTATATTTTGTGCAACCACATTCTAAATAAACAATATATAATTATTAGCAAGAAGGCAAAATTGTACACTAGAATATGGGAGCAAAGGGGTTTATTTTTTTCTATCTTAAAACAATCCAGAACTTACTCCTCACTGAAAAACATGGAGTTTTAGGATCTGAGACTCCCATTAAGTCTCATTGCCTTATGAAAACAGAATCTACATAAGATAGGAAGGACAGGGTTCTGCAGTTGTATTAACTACTCTATCTGAGGCACCTCTCATGTCTTAGCAAAGTGTTCCTGTAGGTAAATTACTTTATCAAAGATCGTAGAAAAACTATTTACTTACATGCTCTATCCAAGAGCTTTTCCTCGTATTCGTGACAAAATTGCTATGGACTTTTCCTTTGGCTATGAGTTTAGGATCTAGCAGAAAGTAAGTAAATGCTGTCAGGGCTTAGTTCTTCTTAAGCCAAAACACGTGATGGAAATGGGAAGAGATACCTTTAGATGTGGGTGCCGCATCTAACAGTCATTTAAAATAAAGCAAAATAAAACTTCTGCTAACTTGGCTGTTATTAAAATAATTCTGTGTAGCATATTGACTGCTACAGGAAATAATAGTTTGAGGGATTCTAGAAGTTGTATTACTGATTCTCAATAATAATAAGAAACTCTTCTGTCGAAAGCAGAAATTTTATTTTATTTAAAAAAACCCCAACCCTATACAAGTAAAGGCAACTTTTATGACAGAAACCGTAACATTTCCAAATAGAATAACTAGAAGTTATTTGAAAGTCCTGAGCTGGTTAGTGCTGTATACACAAAGGAAGTGGGGATGACAAGCTGCTTTGGTATCTCAGCCTACCTCCTGAAAACCACTTCTTAATTAGTGTCAACTTCAGCAGGTCTCAGTATTTTGCTAAGCCTTTAGCATGACCGAAAATGCCTGGAAGCCACATTCCACCAACACATAACTTCAGCTCACCAAGGTCTGAGCTTGCTTTACAACATGGCCATTTGCCACCTTATTGCTGAAATTTCTACAATGGGCTGAAGATCAGTCAAGCAAACTGGGAGGCAGAGTTGGTGCTGTCAGGGGCTGTGAAGGGCATCAGTGCCGACCATCACTGGTCCTTATCTGCAGTCTTAGATAGAGGGCACGCTACAAGCTAGGTAAAATGCCAGGAAAACAGATGAGACGTTATTCTGCTTGCTGAGGAGGGAATTATCTGTCTGGCTTTTGGTGTCTGAGAAGGGACTGAAGGGAAAGAACATGGAAAAGCCAGCAGTTCCTCTGAGAGGTGGCACTTCTCACAAGGTGTATCAACTAACCATCAGGAATAGTATGATGCTGAAAGGTCTATTAGCAGAGCTTGAAGGTTCAGGGGAGTAACTACTGTCAGCACAGTCTGAAACCACATACAAAGAAAGTCGAGAAACAAAATAAATATATAGCAAAATCAGTCTGTCCTGGTCCCAGGGTTGCCAAGGCACAGAGGGATTAACTGTGTTTATTAATCAGGTTATCTACAGGGCTTTGAAGTAGCCGGTGCCTCTGAGAAAGTCTAGGGAAATGTAAAAAAAGGTATCATCACAATTACGGTGTTTAATCTGCCTGATAAATTGTGGATTTTATTCTCCTTAAATCCTATTTTAAAAAAACAGGACTGCACCTGTGTTTTGTTTTGTTTTGTTTTTTCTTCCAGAGTTGGAGCCATTAACTCTCCAGGAACTGAAATACGAGAATAATACCATTACTGTCTATGGTATTAAAGAGAAGTAAAATGCAGGGGCAAAAGCTATTTCTATTAGCATAAGGAGCAAGTTGGCATTTAGTGGGAAAAAGTTCAAACAGATAATACTCAGGAAAAGTTTAGTGACGAGTGCTGTAAAGAAGAAAATACATTTAAAAAAGCCACCACCAACTCAATGTTCCTGCCTTACTTTGTCTTTCACTGTCAGGCAGGATTTATGTAAGTAAATCCACTTGTTTTCAGTCAAATTGTTCCATAACTGATATTTCATAGCGGAGAATTGCCATTTGGTGCACTGTCAGTTAACAAATGGTAAATGCAGAGGTGTATGAAATATGGAAAAAGATTCAAAGCCTAGTGAAAATACTTCTTTCGACTTTATTGAGGTTATTTGGATCAGGCTTGATAATAAGAATTATAGAAGAAATAGTTGCAAGACTGATAGTTGAAAGCTGTAAAATCATTTTGCAAAATGCTTTCTTAAAATTTAATATCTTTAGGTTGCAGCCCTGATCTGTTCAGCTGAACCTGGGTATCCACACCCAGCTTGTCTCAGGAGTCTCCAAACTTGCGGGATTGCTCCGGACACCTACAATTACACACATCATACATTTGCTTTTTCTTACCTTGCATGATGCTTGGCAGAGCCTGGATGGCAGAGTAAGTCGTGGATCAGCTGTTATCGTTTACGGGATTTTTAGCTGGTTCCTTTTCTTTTAGGAAGGGCAATATTAACCAAGACTGAACCTGCATTAGCTGCAATTCACCTATCTGTAAAGCGGGCAGGACTTAGCATTTTGTATTCTAGCAGCGTGGGGTGAAAAGTCGCTTCTATTTCAGATAACACTGATAGGAACTTAAGCTGCAGTGATGGTAGTATCTTTGACTAGCTGCACTGCTGGGAAGTGACATTGTTGTCTGGCTTGCAGTGGAAGTGGCATCACAGCTGCTTCGTGAGCTGAAGTGCTTCAGACGCCTGCTGCCTGCAAGGGAAACCGCCTGCGAGAAGAGAACTGTTTTTCCGGAAATTCATCTGTTTCTTTTCATTCCCCTGATGGAGGCTGCAGTGCCTACTGCAGGCTGCTTAACTAGCCCACTGTAACCCTCAACACAGACAGGCTTCATTTTGAAAGGGAATAAAATAAGAGTAAGTGAATTTTTAATCAAAGGGTATTTTGGTTTGTTTGGACGTATGGAAGAAGTATAAGCAGTGGCAAATCTCTTGCCAGGCTACCTGTAAAAATTTTCCATGAATCATCACTAGCTCCTGAAAAGCTTAACCTGAAAGTGAGGACCTTTGAAAATATGGGTACTATATATGAGTTTGTCCACTTCAAAGCCTGGGAAAGAAACAGAAGATTACAAAAAGCAGTAGTTAATTCTCCTCCTCTTAAATAAAACCAACCTTACAGTCTTTTATCTAAAATGCTAGAAAACCATTTCATATTTCATAATTTGCAAACAAAAGAACTTGGTTTTGTGAAAAGGTTTCAGACTTGAATCTTACATTTCTTTTACTTATTTGTCAGTGTTTGATTTGCAGGGTAATTTGTGAATTTTCTTTTTATGCTCTTGCATTATTAAAATGGTTGCTTTAATTCTATAATATAGTTTCATAAGTCTGGAATAAATATTTAGAGGCTTGCAGTATTTCATCTGTCTCCTCAGAGCATCTTTAAATTAAACTTCAAAAAACAGAGTACTACATCAATTCATACTTTTAAAGAAAACGGACTAAAAATTCTGAGAAAGACTGAGTCACATTTTGCAAGTATTCATTTCATGTCTTTTATTACAATTCATTGCAGAGTTTGTTGTGTTGTTTGTTTTTTTTCTGGAACGAATACAGAAGTTTCGCATTTGATGCCTGCTTCTTACAACTATTCTGTATTTCAGCTTTTGGCTAGAGATTACTTGTATCAAGGTAAACAATATTAAGAATTAAGTCAATGCTAATAAACACTTATTTTATTATTGAAACATATGTACATGAATAGACACTACACGGTCACTTCAAACCGCATGGTTTAAGACATTCTGACCCTTTCTGTGCTGTATTTTACCCACGTGCTGGATATGCCTTTTAATAAAATAATACTTTTAAGGAAGTTCATGATGTGTCACCTACATTTTATATTCATTGCTCTCTCTCAACTGCATTTGATTTAATTTTTTTTCACTATTTCAATGAATAGGGGGTTACAAAGTATCAGAACAATCTAAGCAGCAGCCCAGAGGATGATCCCCTTCAGTGACGCACTTCAGTCCTGCCCGGCATCTTTTCTCAGAAGCGATCAGCAACCACTTTTGGAGTAGTAAATGCCACCAGAAGTGTGACACCCCCTCCTAACCCATGGTCCAGTGCCCTCAAACCCTGCTGGCACTCAGAGCAGCATGCCTAAGCTCCATCTACAAGTCGGGCAACCTTTCCATGCTAAAATCCTCCCATCCTCGGCATCAGCCTGGTTTTTGGTGGCTGGTGCTGGAGACTTGGATGTTGGCATCAAGGAGGGCCATGCTTGCAAAGGGGAGACTGCAGTGGGGACCAGAGCGAGGAAGAAGAGAAGGAGAAAGGGATTATTGCCTGGGATGGCAGTGGACAGTAATGGCTTCCAAGCCCCTCATCTGGTCTTCAGGCCACCAAGTTTGAGCCACCCTGACGTATTTTAATAATGTTTTTGAGATAAATCACATTCAGAAATGGTTTCTGTGCTCTTCTTTCTAAAAATGACAGGCAACCATATGATATGTTTCTTTTTTTCTTTTCCCCGTCTTCATTTCAGATGTTTTGTGAGAGATTTAACCAATTAGATGTGTTTTTCATAAACAAATCTAGAGGCTCATATTTCTTTTCTTTTGTCCTTAAAGTTGGAATGCTGTGCTACAGACAATTGAAAACAGCATAGTCCTAATAGATTAAATCTGCTTGCACTAGTTTTAAAAACACATTTTGGCTCTTGTTATCAACAGAAACAAATTAGTCTGTAAAAAACAAAGAAAATACGTACATGCTAGGATACAGTTTGACACTAATTAGCACAAAGGAGCCTCTCAAAAGCTTTTTTTTTTTTTAAAAAAAAAAGCCTCATTATACTCGTACAGAGTTTCTAAAAGGATATGGGACTTTTAGGTAAGCTTTAAAAAAGTGTATAGTAAATTTAGACATCTAGTATTCTGACTCTGAATAATCCAACAGTAAAGAGAACAGCAGTGTCAGAAGAGATGCCACTTAGCTTGGTTCTCACAAATTTGGACTTGCTACCCCAAATTCAGCATCCATTTAAAGTGTGGCCTGACGACCACTGGTGATTCCCCAAACTACAGAACCAGAGAGAACAAGGTTTTAAGTCCAAAAGTCTGATGATACTGCTGTGCGGGGCTGAACATAGTCCATTGATCTACACAGTCTAGGAAATACTTTTTTTTTTTCTTAAATCTATGTGGTTAGCTTTGAGATTTGAGCAGAGTTAGCGAGGAAGAGTTGAGCTGAACCAAAACCGGCTCAAATAGAACCAAACCGTTCTTTCTGAAGTTCTGCTGAACTCAGACCAGAACCGAACTGGAAGGACTTTAGTCAGGGCTGAACCCCAACAGAACTGGAATGAAAAGTTTAAGGGCTTCTCTCCTTGGACTTCAAGTATTACCTGAGCGCATACTTGTTCTGCAACTGCAGAGGATAATCAACACTTGAGGTGCGTTGCTAAAGATGAACCCGAAACACCAGTAGCGCATTTAGTTTCCGCTAGTGAATTTGCTGAACTAGTTATAAATTAGTAGAAGGAAAAGGAAACACCAGATCTTCCCTTTAATCAAACTGGGACCTCTGCTGTCATCCTCTTCCTTCCTAGGCTTATCTGTTTCCCTTCACTGCTTTCCTTCCTCACACCTCTGTTTGGACTGTAGGCAAAGACGTGACTAAATGCCGGCTGTATGATAGCCGCCATTTACTTGAGCGGAAACTGGAGTTGCTCTGTGCCTATCCATATGTTTTGCTAACTTTCTAAGATATTCTTGGACGGTATAAAATAAATAATCCTAAGTGCCTCATCTGGCAAAAAGATATAGTAAATGCAAGTGATGTAACTGCTTGTCTTCATTTTCTATTTTAAAATGTAGGCACATTATCTGCAATTAAATGCAGCTGTCAGGATTACAATGATGTGATATTTTAAGTTTCCAAGTTTGGTCACTCCAATTCCAGATAAAACACAGTTCCCTTGGATCGTGACTGAAAAGAAAAAAAAAAAACACAACAAAAACCAAAACAACTGGCAATCAGAAATACAAGAAGCTAAGCAAGGAAACTTTCAGCAGCTGTATGGCGCTGTGCTGAAGAATGATCATATAGATGGTTTGTAGTGTTCTCTGCTCCCTGGTGCCGGTTTGTGCTGTTTACAAATGTATTTTCTCACAACCAGTATCACAAACTATCCACGACATGAAAATTTAAAGTCACCTCAGCTATACTTTGGCTATAACAGCAACATACTTCTTGTCTCAGAGTTACCGATGATGACTTACTTGTGTGGTTTTCCGTGTTGTCAAGGTCACAGTAAATATGTTAATGCATCACTCTGAAACAAACCATAGGAGTATATGAATTTTTTAATGTCTACATTCCTAGAAGACTAACATGGGTGCCCGAGACTAAAAAAAAAAACATTTACCTTGGTTTAATAGGTGTACAGGAATAAGATATTATATATTATGTAAAAGCAATTTAAACCCCTTGTCTGAAACTTATTGTCTGGAAATAAAAGCATTATGTCAATAAAAACAAAATACTGCTTTAAAATTGCCAAATAAGCAGCATCTCTGCAGAAAGTGGCCACATAACAAATGTATATAATTTTTTAAACATTTCTTAAATCCAGCATAGAAACTTTGCCTCTAAGACTGTGATTTACATGTTGCATTCACACAAATTCTCAACTTTGCTGTCAGCCACAGCAAAAACAAAAGGATCTAAGCTTTCTGAGCATGACTAAGAGTGTATCTTTATGCAAAATCTCACAGATAAATATCATGTTAAGCATATGTATTATGTAAGCTTTACCAGTAATACTTTCAGTTACATTTTTCCAGGGCAAATATCTCCTGGGTACAGTATCTAGGAAAAAGCATGTGAAGGTTGCCATAACTAACTCCCAAATACCCTTAAATCTGTACGATTAGTCTGAACTGACTGTACAAATGGGATTCACACGGTGGCAACATTTCTACCACCAGCTGCTACTGCAACCACCTTTCCTGCTTTTCCAGAGGGTAGGCATTAGGAAGCCGAGCAGACCACGGCCAGCTTGCCGTGGTTGCCAGCAGCTTCAGGGTAGCATATTCCAGGTCTGCAGGATCATTTTTTCTTTTTTTTTTTTTTCTTTTCTTTTTCTGTCTCATCGCTATTGCAGTTACTGACATGAAAGAAAAGGGCTGACACTGCTCAAGCCCATGTGACACCTGATGCCCACGTAAAGATGGAAAAAAGTTCTTCAATGATATGAGATAGGAGATGACACCACCCCAGTTTTATAACTCTATGAATTTCCTCTCTTCTACTGTACTTTGGTTCCAAATATTTGTACAAAATGATGTGAAAAAGATGTGTTTCTATTCAGTAACAGATGAATAAAACTACGAGAATGTGCATAGCACTGTGGCAGACAGAATGGATCTTACTTTACTAAACAGTTTTCATCTTCCTTTACTAAATAGCTTTCATCTATGAAAGGTTCTTCATTTTTTAGGCTGCTCAGATGAAAGCAATGAAGCTAAATACATATACTGTTCGATATAATATTGTTACATGACACCGGCACCTGGATGGTTTGGCTTAGCATACACTTGCAAATAGGAACCAGTATCCCTGGAAAGCAATGAGATCAGCTGCTATTAATGTCACGAAAGCTTAATTTTTGTAATTTCTAATTTAATTTTAGAGACAACTCCACTATCCCCAACTACCCCCCACACACCCACCCACCCATCGTCATCCAAACGCTGAGAGCGCAGCAGCTCCTCCGAACTCCTGGAACGGAGCCTCGTCCGCAGGGTGACACACACACCCCCGGCCCGGCAGCGGCCCTGAGCAGCGGCCTCTCTCCCTCGGGCTGTCCCCGAGTTGGGGTCGGACCGGCTTCGCGCCTGCTGACGGTCTTCGCTGCGCTCCGCTCCCCTCGCTGGACACCCACCCGCGAAACTCGCCGCGGCCCGGCGCNCGGGCCGGCGGCAGCGCCCGCCTCCGCTGCTGCATCCGTGCCCGGAGGGAGGGCGGAGGGGAGGAAGGCCGGGGTGCTGCTGCCTGTGCCGGGCTGGAGCCGCGGCGGGAGGCTCG
>VWZK01001347.1:0-134631 GCA_013396935.1 Baryphthengus martii | reverse complement strand
ACAGTCGGCCTCTGGCTGCGGGAGGAGCAGCAGCTTCTAGAGCTCGGTTACAGGGGAGAAGCTAAAAGCACAGCTTGCTTTTCGGGGGGTGAGGTTTTTAAACTGCAGGCATGCTGTGAGTAGCTAAAATCACTCTTGGATTAGGCAGGGTGGACCTTATTCTTCGCTAAGCAGGCACATGAGAACCTGCTGGGAGCCATAAACAGCCCAGTGCAGCTGGTGTTTGGGAAAATGCCAAAGTCCTTCTGGTCAAGAACTAGTTTGTGAATAAGTGAATATTTTTTTTTTAGGATCAGGAGGAGTCTTTTTAGTGTCAGGGCTTTCAAAAGTTTTGTCCCTATTCGTGGACAGATTCGGTGTCAAAACTAGAAAAATGCAAACCTGCCTGTGTTGGTGTGGTGATAAATCAAGGACTGTGCTGATTCAGCAGGATATGGGGATACATTTCTTAAAATTTGTCTCTACAATAGAAAAGACATGTTTTTGGAAGTATCTGGGGGAGGTTTGAGCCCTGTCATCTTTTGGGTAAACCGACATTCTATGATTCTACTTACCCTGTAACACCGGCATCGCTGGAGAAAATTTATTTTGGAGCTTACTTTGGATCTCTAGATATAGACTGTGATTAAAATTAATGAAAATTAATGAAAATTAATATAAATTAATTCTGTACTGCACCAAACTCCATCTCTACACAGTTACACACCAATATCCTGATACATTTCCCCGTCTGGCTGCTTAGTGCCTGACTTGGACATTTCCTTCTCATGGTAAACACACACAAATACTTAATCTTTAAGAAGATCTTAAAGATCAGTACACCCCATACTGGGAAGTTTACTGGACCAGTGGCCTTGGTGTTAAGGGCCTTAAAACCTTAGTTGTGCTCATGCTGCAGTCAGCGAGCCAAACACCTTTTTCTGTAGAAATTCCCCCTTCAGATTCATGGCTTGTTAGGCGTTTTTAAGTGCACAAAGGTGCAAACTGAGATGATTTGAAAGGGCCTTCTTTTTCAAAAGTGCTGACCACTTGGTCATGAAGAAGGGGAACTCATCAAGTGCTGTACAATTAACTGGAGAAGTCCTTGTTCTTCATCCAGCACATGGGCGAGGAGGCTTTTGGACTCTAGGTGGCCTGTGCAGAATGTGAAGCACAAAAGCTTTGTAGCATCTGAAAGAGTATTCTGGGTTAACACCCTCAGAGCTGCTGCTGGGTACCCATCTTGAACTCTGCGAGTGGCTCATGAGCTCAGGGTGGGCCAGGGAATCCTGGAAGGGAGAAGTGGCAGGGATCTGCTGCCTGAATTTTATCTGCTTTTGCTTTAATTCAGTAATTGCTCCCAGTAGTGTAAAGGTTGTGCATGTTAAGAGACCACACTGTTCAGCTTCATCTGTCCAAAATGAGCATCCGAACATCAAATGAGGAAGTCCAGTTCTCTTTCTTGCCTTTTTTCCATCTCCTTGCTTGCACTTTCATCTCACTCCGCAGTGGGGTTTGATGCTTGAGCTGTGCTTAGCAAACTAGCATTTTTTTAAGGATACGTGCCACGATAGCTGTTGTGTGATTCCCAAATGACCCCTAGACAGAAGGTAGGCACCTCAAAATTCACCTTGGTATGTGAGAAACATACTGGGTAGCCCAGGAAAGATGGAGTCCTGCTGAGAAGGTGCCATCCAGCAATGCTTTCAGCACCTGGGGGAAGCGTTTTCAGAAAGTAGCTTTATTGGAGGGTATCACAGGGCTTGCCGGTCTCTCTCAGGGTACGAGGCTCTTGCATTCTGTCCCAGAGGTCATTTACGTGCCTCTATTTTCCGTTGGACTGCCCTAGATTTTAACAGCCAGGCCAACCAACCAACTTTTGATGGGGCCTAAGGAGTCGGTAGGCACCTCTCACAACATAAAGACTTTAGGAAGTTTCTTGCAAAAGCTTTGAAAATCTCTGCCTCTTTTTGTATCCTCAAGCTGAACGAAGTACAGTTTCTATGAGGTCTAGCTATTCGAACAGCACCATCTAGTTTAATTATAGGAAACTCTCTTGGTAATCACACTCAACACCTGCTGCACTTTTCTGACTTCATTATTTAGTCAGGAAAAAGTATTTAATTGTATTGCTCTGACATTTTCCTTTTCAAGTGCCACTAATGGGCCTAGGGATGTGTTTGTCATTAATGACTCGCTAGACATCTTGATTCAGTTCACAGGTCTGGCACGGGCTCCCAGTATGATCTTGGATGAGTTGCTTGATCTCTCTGCACCTTGATTTCTCTTCTGTAGAGTGGCTATAAAATGTATCTTTTCCAGCTTTTGTCTGGTCAGGGTGTTAGTCAAGTAAAATAGAAGCTGGCAAAGGGCATCCGATTGCTTCCTGTGAACACATCAGAAGGGTAAATACCAGGGAGGGAGAAGAGCTACTTAAGCTAAAGAACAGTTTTGGCAGAACAAATGCCTATAAATAGAAGGTGGATAAATTTGAAATGGAAATTCAAAGAAAGTTTCTCATCATCTGATCAAGCGAGTTCCAGGGCAGCCTTCCAGGATGAATGAGGGGGGAGAAGAATCTGGAACATAAGGTACATTTCTGCCCCTCCTAAAATGAAAATGTCTCATTTAGGCCAAAGCTACCTGCTGACTCTGCCCCTCCTGCCCAGTGGTGGTGTATCTACTGGTCCTACTGCTGCAACAACGGCATCAGAGCATCAGTAGCAGAGGTCAGGTGTGACATCTCTGTAACTTTTAGGGGATAGAGTCTCTTAAGTACTGGCAAATGCTCTAGCTGCCTTAATACGGACCGTGACCAGTTAGTAAGTGGGATTATTTGGCATGGTTTTTATCCCAGCGAAGGATTGGTCTTCACAATGCCAAAGGTTCTCTTCCTGTCTAGTATTTCCCAGAAATGTCTACGTTTTAGCTCGTGAGGCAGTGAAATCTGCGTGGAAGGAAGATGATGGGGATCATTAATAGTTTTCCCAGATTGGCGACTCTGAGTTTGACAATCTTTCTAAAGGTTGCCAGGTATCAAGCATCACTTTTGGATGTTCAGACATCATTTCTGGATATTAAATGTTGAAGTATTTTAATCTTCACGCATTTCCCTGCTCCTTTTTCTCACGCTCCAGGTTGCCAGATGGATGCCAGAGACAAGCAGCTTTTACGCTCCCTGCGCCTGGAGCTCTGCACAGAGGTGCTGGTGGATGGAGTTGTTATTCAGTATCTCTACCAAGAAGGGATTCTCACAGACAGTCATGTTCAAGAAATAAAATCCCAAACCACCACTCAGAGGAAAACCATGATGCTCCTTGATATTCTCCCCACCAGGGGACCCAAGGCCTTTGATGCGTTCTTGGATTCCTTACAGGAGTTCCCCTGGGTTAAAGAGAAGCTAATGGTGAAGCGTAAGGAAATGACAGTACAAGATCCTGCAGGTAGGGCCGAGATTGTTGTTGATAATATTTTGGAGCTTATTCTCAAGCTGTTATTTTCAAAGTGTTGAATGTACTGGTAATTTCAAGTTATGCGTCGTGCAGATATGGAGCATGATACCAAGAAAAGGGGACAGTCTGAATTTCCTGAAAGTCAGCAGACACCAGGAAGTATTGCAAAGTTTAGGGAGTGAGCAGGGCTGAGTTTCAGGAGTCTGTGAGACAGCAGGAGAGGCAATCTTGGGGGAGGCCGGGATGTAGGAGGACCTTGACTCTATTACCTCAAAGGGAACAGACTGTAAAAAAGTAGTTTTCATTAGCTGCAGAAAAGTCTCTTCACCATCCATACCTGATTATTGTTTGATTTATCTATGTTTTACAGTGGTTTATTTCTGGATTGTTCATATTGACAGATTTTTTTATTTACTTTCATTGTGATTTTAATGTAATTTTGATTTTGTAGCACATGCCAATTTAGTTTTATTTTATTATTTTTATAGGAGTGCAAATATCTAGGATCATTACTTCTAAATTACTAGCCATTGCTTTGTTTTAAAACAAATTCAGGAGCTATCCGATTTAGTGGGTGTCATAGAATCTTATTCAGTCAATTTTTTTGGCTTTCTGATATTTAAATGTACTTCTAAAACTAGTTTTCTGGACTTGATGTTTGTTCAGAAGTGATTTCTTTACCAATACGTGCATGTAATCGTTGAGCTGTTTCGAAGTCAAGACAATTGCTTAAAATGCATGTTTCTTATCATAGATTCTGGCAGCATGCACTGACTACTAACCTCATGTTACCACGAGATAGTGAGATAGTCCTCATTTGGGAACATTATTTCTGAGCAGTCCGATTAACTTCTCTTCAAGCCCTCTCCCCGTCTGAGTTTGGTCACATGCATTTTGATGCACATGACGTGTGATTTTTCCAGTGTCGCTGTGCGTTGCGTGAGACTGAAAGCCTGTGAAGATGGGTGACGGAGACCCGTCGGCCGTCACGTGCACCTGTGTCCCAGTTAGCTGCCCGTTCAAGAAGGTTTTGTCAAGATCTGCTGGACAAATCTGACATTGTCTGACCTTAGGACATTTTAAATGGAGTATTGTGACAGCTTTGTCTTTCGGTTGGGTGTCTTTATGCTTGCTCAGAAATGGGTACATCATTTTTACTGTGAGGGTGACAGAGCCCTGGAACAGGCTGCCCAGAGGTTGTGGAGTCTCCTTCTTTGGAGACTTTCAAAACCCACCTGGATGCGTTCCTGTGTGACCTGCCCTAGGAGATCCTGCTCTGGCAGGGGAGTTGGACTAAATGATCTCTAGAGGTCCCTTCCAACCCCTAACATTCTATGATTTTATGATTTTCAGAATTTGGGAACTACGATGTCCTGTGCTGCCTGTATGGCAAAACACTGCAAGTTCTCCGCACAATGCAAACATGTGGCCTTCAGTGTGTCAGAGAAGACCTTGCTCGCTGTTATGACAAATCCTGTCATGCTAATGCTCTTTATTTGCCTTTCAAATCAGCCTGTCTGTTTGCTAAGTGCTGGTCATGCTGTTGAATAATCCGTACGATTCCAGAAACATGCTCACAGCCATCGAGTACAGTCAGGATCCAGCAGTTTGTTACTAGAAAAATTGTTCCCGATTTTTGTTCTTTTGATTGTTTTGTGGATTGCTTGTTCCTGCTCTTAATCGCTCATGACCGATACGCTGGATTTATACATATCAGGTTCTCTGGTTTCGAGTGGGCTGATTGTACTTGATAATCCTCTTACCAAATTTTGTGTGTAAGCTAGAAAAGGCTTCCAGATTAGATCAAAGTTTAGTGTTACTTTTACTGTGGCAACAGAGAGTATAAGAACAGGGTAAGAGGCAGATAGCCAAGTTTGTTTTCATATTTAGGCCTGTTCTTTAGAAGCCAAAGAAAGAGAGCACCATCTGTGCCCTAATAAATGCAGAGTGCACCCTGGAATGAATTGGAAACTACGGCGGCATCGTCAGTGCTGATTACATGCAAGAAAATGTGGTTTGGGATAAAAAGCCTCGCTTTGCATTCTGAACAACAAACTCGTAAGCTTTTGTCTCAGCAGAGTACTTGAGCATATTCTTGGCCTTAAGCATGGAAAAATCCATTGGCTCTAATAAAGCTGTAAGCATACTTAAAATTAAATGTGTCTTTTAGTGCCATGCTAGATAACTTAACTTCTGCCTTACTGGAAACTGTTCTTAGAAATGATGATTTGTTAGTGACGATTTCTTTTAAAGAATCTATTTGTAGTGAAAAAAAGCCTGCCACTTACACACTACCTTTTTTTAGACTCTTAAACTTTTAAAATAAAGGTTAGTTTTATGGCCCCAGATTTTTAAATATTTTTTTTTTCCTTTGAATCATGCATACTTATGGAAATTGCATGCCTGCTGTTCACTTGTTTATGTTCAATTAAAATTCTGTTTACTTAAGCAAAATATCCTCAGTTTTTGCAGATCATTTGCAGAACTAAGGACTGGTGGCAAGTTGGTCCTTGAAGGAAGTTTTTATTTTATAGTCTTTCACTTCTCACTGACTATATGTAGGATTTTTGAAGTCAGTAGAAGTAGACTATTATGTTTTCTCTATCTGAATATAAAAACTATGGCACATGCACACTGATTTTTCTCTGTAGGCCTTTAGATTATTGTGCATTTTGTTCAAAGAGGTCAGACTTGCTATCTTTGCTTCAGCTGAGAAATGTAGTTCGCTGGTTCCCAGTTAAAAAAAAAATAAAAATCACAACTGTAATTGTTAACTTTTCATTTATTTTCTTCCTCTAGAAAAAAACAAGCAAACCATAAACAAAACAACAAACCAAACAAACCAAATGTACAGCAATTTCAGGAGGATAGAAATAAAAACATTTTTAGTGATGTAGTGTAAATATAATCTGGTGGACTGAGCAACTACAAAATGGAAGCCAAAGTCTGCGACTTAAACAGGACACTGCCACTGGCTCATTGTGAGCCTTTGGATAAATTCTTCCAAGGCAATGGATTTATTGATTCCTTAATTGTGTAACTGGGTGTAATGTTCATGGACCAGCTTAGAGTGTAGCTATAAATTGGCTCGGGATTCAACCCAGAGTATTATGCTGGTTGGCTGCTTGGAAATAAATGAACTTTAAAACCTGTGATATCCTGAGTTTTATTGCTGAATGTCAGTTGACTTAAAAATAGTGGTTCTATATCTGCTGTAGTTCCAAGGAACACAGAAGACCCTAATCCTGCAGAGCATGAAGACTAGTTTTTCCATGGGAATCAGGAGAGTGACGTGCAGGCAGACAGAGCCACTTGCATCTGTGTAATTGCAGCCAAGAGACCCAAGATTCGTTCCCCTTGCTTGTTTGCTTTATGCACAGGACAGCCTGTTGCCCAGGGTCACCTTTCTCCTCTCTCCTGTGGATTTTTCTAGTGGCCGCAGCTTTGGGGAAACTTTACTTGAGGTAGGAAAAGCATCATTGTAAAACCCCAAACTCTCAAGAAGAAAATTTAAAGTCATGTGCTTTTGGAGGTAAATATTTATGGCTTTAATTGATTTCAAGATGATAAGGAATGTTTTGTGCTTGTGTAAGAACCTGTGATAAAACAGTTAACCCTGTGCAGAGTGGCATTGCAAGACTTCATCATTATAAACATCAACCACAGCATGAGTTCCTGGGTTTGAAGATCAAAACTTCTGCTACAGCAGTAAGAGTTAACAAAAAGAATGTGTCTCTGTTTCATTGGGAAAAGACTATTCTGTTTTCTTCTGCCCTAGTTTGGATAACTTTATGCCTTTGTCAGGAACATAAATCTTCAATATAGTAGTATAATTCCTATGAAAGACTGCAGCTGTTGGCAACAGAATTCCATTCTTTCTAGGAACAGCAAACCGTTACCCAATATTTTTTGCACTGAATAAAAAAATATAAGCTTTGACGGCATTTGTTTATCAGAATGGTTTTTTCTAACCTCTCTCTACTCAGGAATTTCTCTGCCCGAGTGTCGTATTTCTCTCTATACTATATATTGCTATAAAATTATTTACTTCTAAAAGTGTTAGTACTGCATCTCTTACTGGTATAGATGATCTCTCCATGCCACGGGAAATCACAGCATATCGAGAAAGAGTAAAGTCCGAGATACAGCGTTTGCCAAAGTAATCCTGCAGCAGCCGTAGCTATCTGGCGAACGTTAGTGAATTTGGGGCATGGAGTCACACAGAATCATCTTGGGAAAGCTGTTCTCTCACAGATAAGCAAGGACTATTTTCTAATGCTTGATTTTTTTGTTGCTGTGGCGGTGGTGGTGCCTAGTCTGCGTTAGAGTCCTGTTAGATTTGGGTGAGGTTTTTTTATTTGAACAGATTTTGGTGTGGTTGGGATTTTTCCCTGGATGTGTGGGGAAGCATGTCTTCTCGTATAGCTCTGTAAAACTTCACGTTGTGTAACACTTTGGATGAAGCATGCAAATAGAGAACAAAACAAAACATGTACTTCTGCTGAGAAAGCCATCCTGCCCTGCCCTCCCCCTCCCCAGCCTTCCCAAAGTCCTTTTTCCACAGCTGGTATGTAGGTTTCTAAGAATTCGGATTCAAATGCAAGAGCATTAGGACACAGGGAAGTTTAGCATCTCTTCTTACCTTTTGTTGGCTGCTTTCTGCCCTCTTCCTATCCTGCTTCCTCTCACGTCTAATGCAGTGAGGAAACAGCCTGCTCTCTTGCCTTTTCCATTTGGGTGTCAGATAGGAGAGCAGCTGATGAATTCCTTTTCTCTCTCTAAAATGGTGGACAGAAGACGGTGGGTTTTTTCTTTCTTCTCTTTCCCTCCCCTCTCTTCTATAGTCCAGTGGCAGAAGGGGGAGTTCCCTCCCATGTGTGTCTGAAGGAAAGGGATGGGCTTAGCAGCCTTGGCCGCACTGGATTGACCTGGAGATGAAGGAATGCCCTTGTGCCACATCCCAGTGCCTGGAGGCTATAGAAAATGTTCTCTGGATAGATTCAAAGGCGTCCTGGTAGGAGAATTTCCCAAACTCTTTTCCTCTTTCCCATCTCCCCTGAAAATCGGGTGTTACATTTATAGCTTTGGCTTTGTTCCTGACCGCAGCGAGATCTGTGAAGTCTGGCATTAAAGGTTTGTGCACACACTCCATATTAACAGCATGCATCATCATGTGGACAAGTAATCAACTTCCCTCGTTCTACAGAGCGTTCTCTATATGTCTTTTGGTTTTCATGTGTGTATGAACATACGATTTTATTTTATTTTATTTTCTACGGTTTAAGGAATATTTGCTTTGTTGCTTTTTTGCTGTGTTAATAAGCAGCTGTGTTTCTGCTGCTTACATCTATGTTTTTCACTTTAAGAAGCCTAAATCTTAGATATCGCCGTTAAGAGCTATAGTGTCTCCTGTCCAGTCTCAGTTTCTTTCAGGTAAGTTAATGGAGAGATATAACCATACTTGGTGTCATCCTCAGTAACACAAATATGTGAGGCTAATAATGATACAGTTTTAATAAAACTGTATCTGGAATCAGAAGAGGAGTGAGTTCTGGCAAGAGAGGTGTTTGGGACAGCTGTGCCTGATCAACTACTCATAACTAGTGCCACTAAGAGGAAGCAATGGGGAATTGGGACTTCTTGTGAAGATAGCCATCTGCTGACCAGACCTGATGACTTCCAGAGTCTGCTGCTTCCCCAGGGACTGGATGCAGGACATCACAGATGTTTCCAGGGCCTGGCTAGTCATCAGGCTTTACTACTCTCTCGTATGGGCTAGTAATATTAGTAATACCAGTAATACTTCAGCAGATTGAGGACGAGTACAGGACTCAGTGATCCCACGCGAAGGGGTGGAGCCCAAGCAGTGTTCTCCATCCTGCTGTTCTAGGGGAAAAAACCTGGGCCGGGGTGGATGCATTCTGCACGTTCACCATGACATAGCTTTGGACTCCATGACCACAGGGCTCTTTTCCAGAAGTGAGGCCTGCTAGGGACAAATGGGATCAACTCAACAGTGCAGGACAAAAGTGTCTTTACCAGCAGGCATGCTGGGAGGAGGTGAAATTGTGCACAGTTGGAGTGCTGTGATGTCATCGCATTTGTGGAGACACAGTGGGGTAGTTCGTATAACTTCAGTGCCAACGTGCGTGGCCTCAGGTTCTTAGACAAGAATGCCATTGCAGTCTCTGCACAGGGGAGTCTTGATTGCACAGAGCTTTGTTATGGCCTGGACAACTGGCTGGTCAAGAGCTTACAGGTTAAAATCAGAAGGGAGGTCAGTAGTAGTGGCATCTTTTATAGGGCTTCCTGACCAAAAGGAGGAAGAGCCTGGAAAAGGGAAGATAGGAGCTTTCCAATACCTACAAAGAGGGTATCAAGAGACGACAAGGATAGGCTCTACACAGCAGTGTGTGGTGGGAAGATGAGAGATGAAGAGTGTTAGTTGAAATGGGGGGTTCTGAATGGCTATAAGGAGAGTTTTTCATGACCCAGAAACATTGAGGGGTCTTCATCCCTGGAGGTTATCAAAACCCAACTGAACAGAATACTGAACAACATGATCTGATCTCCTGCTTTGAACAGGAGGTTGGACAGGAGACCTCCTGAGGTCTCTTCCAACCCAGATTTCCTATGAAGCCTTCTTAAAACAGCGCTTCTGCTGCAGGCCCTGGTGCTCAGGAAAACTTTAACAACCCCGGTATTTACTGAGAATGTGACACAAAACGGTGATCCATGAAGCTTCTGGAATGCAGAAGGGATAGTATGTCCATTAATGAATGTCCTAGATGAGTAGACTACGGGAGGAGCTCTGCTGGCCTTGCTACTCACAAACAAGGCACAACTGTTTAGGGATGTGTTTGTTACTATCAGTCTTGGCTTCAGTTACCATGCAGTGCTCAAAGTTTAAGATACTGAGAGAAGAGAGGAAAGTAAGTAGTGAAGGTTCTGGACTTCAGCTTGTTTGTGAAGATGGTTGATGGGACACTGTATGTGACAGTTCTGAATGACAAAAGCACCCAGGAGACCTGGCTGATCATCAAGGAAACCTCTTCAAACCACAGAAATGGTCTATTTCTCTGCACAGGAAAAGCAGCAGGCATGGCTCCTTCAAAAAGGAATTATCTAGGAGGTGGAAGTGAGGACAGGCTACCCAGGAGCAATATAAAAACATTCTGTGGGCTTTTAAGGATAGATTTATGAAGGGCAGAGCTCATCTGAGTTTGAAACCGTTCAAGAATGTGAAGGACAACAAGATGGACTTCTACAGGTACCTTGGCAGTAAAAGGAAGACTAAAGCACCCACTGAAGAAGGGCACGGAAAAGGCTGGTTCTTCATATGCAAATTCTGCTGTCAGTTGGCCGTGGTCTCTGTGCTGAGTAGTGGTATTTGGATGAGCGAGATGCTGTATATAGTAGAAGAGAATTGAGTTAGGAACTGCCTAAGTAGAGAGGATGTACACAGATCCACGGAGCTGGATGGGATGTGTTTGGTAGTGCTGAGGGAGCCAGCCTATGTCTTTGAGAGGCTGTTTTCTGTCATGTTTGGTAGGCTGTGCTAAGTGAAATGCACAAAGTTCAAGGAAGTGCCTGGGAACAGCCAGCTTGGGTTTACAACAGGTAAATCAAGCTTGACCAACTTGATCCTTGCCTTCTGTGATATAATAACACCTTCTGTGGATGACAGCAATAGATTTTGTTTATTTGACTCCAGGAAGGCTTTCAGCACAGTCTCATAGCATTCTTGTGGCTGGCTGGGAAGGTACGGATTGAATGGGTGGACCACACAGTGGATGAAAAAAAGGCCAGACCACCAGGCTGAAAGGGTGGTGGTTGGTGATTCAATATCCATTTAACTGGAGGCTAGTTACGAGTCATGTTCCTCAGGACTGACAGTGGGACCAATTCTGTTTAACCTTTTTGTCAGTGATCTGAGGATGAGAGGGGCTGTATCATTGGGAATTTTGTAGGTGAATTAACTTTGTTTGCACACGTGTTGGTTTGTGTTCTGGAATCTTCTGAACTGTGCCTAAAGCAGGAAGGCAGGATGACTCCATACCTCAGGGATCATTTGACACGGGGGACCAAGACTTCCTCTCAGAGAGATCCCAGCAAACTGGATGAGTGGACCAGCAAGAACCCCATGATGTTCAGCAGAACTAAGTGTAAAGTCTTGCAGCTGGAGTGCAAAATTCCTACAAAATATCACAATATGGACACTGACTGGCCGGTTGCAGCTCAGTGGAAAAGAAGCTGCATGTCTTGATAGCAAGTATTGTGGTGAAGACTAAGCACACATGGGACTGCATCAGTGTCAAGGTTTAGAATTGGGCGGGTCACTAGGTTAATGACAGATGCTTTCTATGAACCTCTCTCCCTTCCCAAAGGGAAAGAGAAAGGGAATAAGGAAAAAAGACGTGGATAAGAAAATAAAAGTAAAATAGCAAATATATACGAATATGTACAAAACCAGTATCAATGATGACAATTACATCACCATCACCACTGATGCTGTGGAGCAGGCACTGGGGAAGTCCCAGACTGGACTCAGAGGCAGACACGAACTGGATTCAGGAACACACAGATCAAGATCGAAGGCAGGACAGACAGTTTTTCTTGGACACCGGCCATTGAAGAAGAGAGCTTGACCCTTGCAATCCCTCAGCTTTATGCGGAATGTGACGTATATTGGATGGAATACTTTGTTGGTCAGTTCAGGGTCGCCTGTTCTGTCTGCTCCTCCCTGCAGGTGCGACCTTTTCCTTTCTGCACCCAAGATTTGACAGTCACCTTGGTCTGCACAGGAGCAAGTGTAAGCAAGAGCCTTTCTGCACACTGATCCTTGCTGGAAACTCTGAACATTGAGCATTATCACTGCTAGAAGCAGACACTGTCTCCAAAAATATGCTGTGAACTTCGGAAAGTGCAGTTACTTAGAAGAAAAGTAAAATCACTGAACAGAATTAGTTCTGTTTTAACTCAGACCAGGACAACCAGTAAGAGCAAAGGCAGCCAGGGAGTGATTATTCCCCTGTACTTGGTACTGGGAAGCTGTGTTTAAAATACAGTACAAGGGAGAGACTGACAAATTAAAGAGTTGCGTGGAGCACCACAAAATTTAGTTTAACATGAAATACAGGGAAAGGCTGAAACAACAGAGTTTGTTCTCGGAGCAGGTGAAGTAGACTCAGAAAAGGTGGAGTCAGAGTCTTCCTACAGATGCGCAGCAAAAGGAAAAGAAATTGCAGTCACAGGTTGTAACAAGGAAAATTCTGATTGAATATAAGGAAAAAAATTTCACAAGACACGTTAAGCGCTGGCCACTAGAGTTTGTGGCCCAAGTAGGGCTGCCTAAAGTGGAATCTCCAATCCTTGGAGACAGTCAACACTCAACAGTAAAAGACCCTGAGCAACCTGAACAGACTTTGAAGCTGGCCTTGCTTTGAGCAGGAGGTTGTACTAGAGGACCTCCAGAGATCCCTCCCAACCTAAATTTTTCTGTGATTCTGTAAACTTGGCCTCATACTCTGTGTACTCAGTATGCGGGATTTTAATCCAAATATAACTGGTGCTGACATAGGACACTTTGAATACGTATACATGGCCTCTAGTTCAGATTAGGACTATGCTTTTTAAGTGAAGTATTTGAATTCGATTTCTTTCAGGTAAATCTAAACAGGAAAACGTGCTCCCAGAGTTTGAAGAGACCATAGGACGAGCCTAGAGCCAGTTAGAAGTGAAACCTTCCAGCTGTATATGGTCTGAATGCAAGATTCTCAGCATCATCTGTGTTAGCTATAGGTCCTCTCCTACTGCTCTGTCCTGCTTGCTAATGTAGACATAGCCTTTTCTGGTCCGTGGTTTTGTCCATAAACACCCTCACTCTTGAAATCCTATCTTCCAAAAATTCTGTGTTCATACACAAATATAAATGTAGATGTGCATCACATCAGGGCTGCTGCTGCATGCAAATAAATGCGTTTTCTTTCTTTGATTATTTAGGTATCTCCATTTCCCAGGGTTTATAGTACAGTTTCTCATCTTGGGATGTGTTCACTACCTGTAGTTTTCCATGAGGCAAAATACCTAAATTCTCTGTCTGTTTTCCTCCTCAGCTTGCATCACACTATGATAAAATCATGCCCATGTCTTATATTTCCAAAAGCACGCATAGTTGCAGTCCTTTATGATGCTTTAGATCTTTTGTTGCCAGCTTTGCCATTTTTGGGCTTGTCTCAGGATACGGAGAGGGAACCATTGAAAAAGTTTTGTACAGACAATAATTTGTTTTCTAGAACAGACTGGAAAATTTCTTACAAGGGCCTGATCCTGCAACTTGATAAAACCACTTGTAAACATGAAAAAGCAAGATACAGTTGGTATTCTCGCATTATGTCATCTGTGTAGGCATTCTGTTGATACTAATTAATGGCCCTTGTGGCCCATGCATATACACTAATATATGCTCCAGGGCAACTGAGAGAGCTTAAGACTTTCTAGACTTCTTCTCATTAAATTTTTCTTTGCTAATATTTTCCTTCAGAACTGACCAGCTAGCTCTTCTTTTAGCATCTTCAGAGTTGCCTTGGAGCTCCACCTGCAGATGTTTAATTTTTGTGTTCCCATTGCATGGGAAAAATCTATTGTCCTTCATAGATTAAGTCTATGAATGCTGGGTTTTTTTTAAAAAAAAGCAACAACCAATCAGCAAACACACCCACCTTAGCTTGTGTGCGTTGTGGAGGCTGCATAGCCATCCAAAGTCAGTAAAAATGTTAACTAGAGTCTCACAGTGAAAGTCTGACTCCAGTGCAAGTCAGAAGACAGACTCCTGTTGACCAGAACAGGACAAAGGTCTTGACCCTGATGGCTGAAATGTTCTCTCTGGTGAAGGAATGGGTGCTATGCTGTCTTCCCTCAGCCTTCACTGAACAGAATTATCTGCAGCTGAGAAGCTATTACTAGTTCAGACTCCACACTCCTTTTGCCTGTTGACTGAGAATATCAGCAGTAATGTGACTTCTCACTGGGAAATGTCACCTGTATGGCAAAGGTCAGGAAGTTCCTCTAGGATACAGTTAGTTATGCATAGTTATCATATCTTGAAGCCTTCCCCGTATTCCCATATGCAACTAAGCTTTCCTTCCAGGGTTGTTTACAGTCATATATATGTTCATGTGAATGAGAAATAGATCACCCAACTACCGCTTGTTGTAACGTCAGAGTGATGCAGCTGCAGTTTATCTTGTTAGAAGATTTGCGGTTTTGTAAACAAGACTTTTAAAACCAATTTTTATCTGTTTGGCAATTGTCTGTGTAAACAGAAAACCAATCTTGTTTCTTCTTTTAGCCATTGGACTGTTGTTGCAGTATACTGTCAGATTTTAAGTTTTCTTCCTGCTCTTGTATAGATTTATGTTCCCTCGTGTATTGATGTATTAACAAGGAGTTGTACACGTTTTGACAAACACCTCTGCTGTGAACTGAAATGAAGCTTCGGTGTTTCTTCCAATCTACATTTAGAGAAGGAGCTGATTTGATTTATACTGTACAGTTTGTGTGTGCAGGAAATAAGTGTTAATGCATCGGGTCAAGGGGAATAAATTGCCATTAGTGCACTACTTCTTCTGGCAGCCTTCTTAATCTTAGTGTTTCACCACCTTGCCTGAGATTTTCAAAAGGACTCACAGCTAACTCAAGCTCAGCCAACCTTCCTCCAGTCAAGGTCAATGGTAAACTCCCATTGACTTTAAAGACGGCAATTTTGGTCCCGTGCTGATGCTCTTGAAAGTTTTACCATTCATTTGTAGTGAATAATATGTTGAGCTCTTTAATGAATGGCCTGTTTCAGTCTTTGGATCTTTCTAATACAACATGTGCTATGGTCGAGTGAAAGGACTTTACACACGTAAAGGGTTGACTGAGCCGCTTGCTAGCCCTGGTGGGAGGCAGGTTTCCTCCATGGACAATTGTTGCTGCCTTTAAGCAGGGACATATGAATCCTCAACAAAATAACTGTTGAGAAAGGAAAGCTGGAACAAAAAGGAACTATGGTACTTTCTAGTATTTCTATGTGAATAAAGTATTTCTTTAAATATATGTTTATGTACTGTAAGTGATGGCTGTGTTTGCTCAGCTTTTCAAAACAACATTCTTTAGTCTCACTCCTCTCCTATTTAATTAAAAAAGTTGTGATTCTGCCACATCCCACATGAGGTTAGTTTTCTCTTCATATCCTTGAACAGCGATTGCTGCAGTTAGTGTTGCAAAACGCTCTCATCATCCCCTCCGTTCATGCACTCATGGTAGGTCTGATGAGTTCACCTGCAAAAATCCTCATTTTAAAAGCAACATCAGTTTATAGCTAGAAATGCTAGTTGGTTGTTGGCTGTAGACATTAACTTGGGATTCCTGGGGCATTCGTTTTGCAAGCACCCAGATCCAAACTGGAAAGCCTTAAATCTTTCCCCACTGAGCTGCTGGCTGTACCCACAGCCAGGTCCCCCGGCACTGCAGCTTTGGCTCTCAGAGCTCCCCAGGCACTTCAAAGCCTACTCTGGGCAGGTCCCAAGCTGCCCATCTCTTGACAGTGCCGAGCAGCGTGGCGCCTCATGGGGCACGCAGCCAGGAGTTTCTTCAGCAATCTTGCCCACGAGGCCAAATCCTGTGGGCATTCACGACGCAGATCTGTCAGAGAAGGCGGCATCCCTGCCAGCAGCTGGCAGTGAGGTGCAGCAATTTGCATGGAATAGTTTATAATTAATATGACCCCACAGTGTAACAGGTAGGATACCACATTGTGACTTGATGTTTTAGACATTTCCCAAGTTAAGCTCATTTATGGTTAATATGAGCGGTGCCCCCTCAGCTGTGTTTTATAAATCTTTGGTGGAGGCTTTGCTCTAAGGTTGCTCAAAGCTTGAGTAATGACTAAAACAAAGTCCTTCTCAGGAGTTGAAAGAAATGTATCCAAGTCCCAGAAAGAGATAAGATAGGGCTTGAATTTTTCTCCTCCCTGTTTCGTCTGGGCTAAGTGAGGCAGCTTCTCAGTTGTCATGCTGGCCTTTGTGGATCCCCTTCTTAATGCCCCTAACTTTTCTCAGAAATTGTGGATGGATTTTAGTGAAGTAATTCAGACTCATGCTGGGGGAAGGGGATTGATGATAAACCTGTGTCCCTTCCATGCATCTGAATCCAGGAAAATTGACCCTGTTACTGAGAGTCTCATTTAATTTATCACTATTATAAATTTAATATAGCCTAGTTCTCATATATAATAACAATGTTATTGTATCTTTAAATTTTTCAACTAAGTGCATTATCTTTCTTCTCCTTTGCAAACTATAAATACATATGCTTTGCTTGTCTGTTTAAAGTTGTTTCGTATGTTAGGGATTTTTCAACTTTCAGTATGATCAGTGGGTAGAATATAGGTAAGAAAGGTATGTTGAATACATGCTTAGCCCAAAAGTCTACCCCTTTATTAGAAGGCTGTTACCATGCTTCTGTTTAGATAAAACGAAGTTGACCAACTGCTGATGTGGTGCTGTGTTGATCTAATGTCTTGCACAAGATGAAGACCTGAAAGGAGTTTCTCAGTTTTCAGAAGGCAATGGTCATCTTACATGGTGTCCATATCCCAATGAGTGGAAACACGTACATTGCAAAAGTTTGTTTAATTGAAATGGCCAGTTAAGAGACCTGAGCTAGTATATTTTTATTATCAAACTCATCCTGCAAACATTTGTTTGTGTGACTGTATGCATGTTAGCATGCTCATTGGTCTCAGTTGTATTACTTGGGTCTAAATTCAGTCAAATTATCCACAGGACTGGGCCATAATGTATAAACAGAGGCTGTAGGAGTGAAAACAATGTTTCCACTAACAGAAGCAGAGGGAGTCCAGGAGGATATCACAGGGTTGCATTTGTCTCATTTGGATTCTGTTAGCATGTTTCTTTTGTTTTTTTTTCAATTTGTCACCTACAGTAGTGTAAAGAATAAACATGGGGTGTTCTAGAGAAAAACTGAATCTCTGTACCTTTCCATTCAGACTAATATCGGGAAGAAGTGGTGTGTAAACCCTGCTGTTCTCTTGAGTTTCAGGCTCTAGCCTGCTGTCTGACAAAGTGTTTTCCTGGCTAATACTGATCAGAGGCATTCCTAGTGTGATATGTCCACTGCAGTGTTCATTTTGCCTTTGATATGTGCACAGTCTTACAGAATTCTTGACATACCAGGCTCTGGTTTAGAAGATTTCTCCCCATTAGTTTTATGAACCCAGATAAGAAGGGAACTGGAATTTACAACCATGAATATATATATATGGTTTAGCATCATCGAATCATTTAGATTGGAAGACATCTTTAAGATCATTGAGTCCAACCATAATTTTAACAGCTTTCACTTCCACTGCTCAGTAGCCCATGCACTTGGTAATATTCCTTCTGTATCAGAGTATTTTTGTTGACAGGGTTTAAATTCTGATTGAGAAAGCAATGTGCTGGGTTTTCCTCTTGTTCTGCCTGCACAAAGGTACTACTTCTTCCCATTCAAAACCTCTTTGGTAAGTGCTGAAATCACTTTGCGACTTCTAAGAAAATCAATCTTGATAATGATAGCAACAGTAATCCCATGAGATTCTCTGCTAGTCTTCTATAATCATCTGTAAATGTTAGGAAAGGCAGAACTTGCTTTTTTGTGCATAAACCATTCAGGTTGGTCTTAACCGTTAGATTGTGCATGTTTGTTAGTGTCTGGCCCTTCTGGTAGTGTCCCCCAAAATGAAGTTGACCGTTGTACACTTCTTCCGTTTGGTTATTCAACTTAAGCAGTTTTTTGTTGAAGTTGGGTATCTTCAAATCTTGGGTAACCTTTGTCCATAAAGCTTCAGAGATATAAGTTAAGGAAATACACAGGATGTCCATGTCTTGATACTGCTTTCAGACCAACTGATTCCTCCTGGTGTGAACTGAGGAAGGGTTATGAAATACTTGTGCAGGATATGGCTGGATACAACATTACAAGTGCTTCTTGCACTGAACAATATGCTGTCCACTTCAAATCTTCCAGTTTATGTATACACAGACTCTACTGTTTGTATGTGCTGTCCTTACCTTGTAGGTTCATTCTGGGAAACTGTCATCATGTCAGCCACATTGTCTGAGACATACATATCCAGACAAGTCTGGAGCTCTTCAGACTTCATCACTGTCTTGCATTACTGCCTGTGGGGTAATTATGAACTTTTCCCACACGAGGCTGGAGAATACCAGAAATCCTGGAATTGGGAATCTAATGACTGCTGATCCTGGACCATCAGAGCAGGCATACAGTCCCAAAATACACCTGTTCCTGGTGGGGAGACAGAAGTCGTAAGACATTCAGTACTGCCAGGAGTTAATCAGCTTTCTGACTTGGCAAGAGCTGACATTTGTGTACCTCTTGGGTTTGCTCTGATAAACAAAGTCCTTTTCTCCTATTCTTTGTCATTAAGTGTGGCTTTTTGCTTTATTTCTCAGTTCCTATTGATTGTACAAGTCGTTGCCGTAGCCCTTTTTCCTCTCATAGAGCTACTACCAATTAGTTACTTATATTGTTGATTTAATTTTGTGCATCAAGAAGAGCATTTATATTTTAATATTATTAATGAAGAGTTACTCTCTGAGTAGATTAAGTCCTTTGGTTTATTGAGTAACCTAATACAGGAGCAGGGTATAAAATCCCCTGGAAAGCCATTTGTGATCCTATACCTCTTCCATGTATGCCCAATTCTAAATGTCTCCCTTTCTCCTTATCTGGTTCCAGTCATGTCTAAGCCACAACTTTTAAGCCTTCTCCCCATTCTGGATAGCTTCTTCCTTCTCAGTTCACTGTTTCTGTACGCATAGGTGAGTTAACATTATAACATATAGTTGGTTTAATTCTGAGAGACAAAGCATGTTGGTCATACATACCAGAGAAGAGTTTAGTAGCATTTCTGTGAAGAAACTGAACAACATTATTTTGCATCTTCTTCAAAGATCTAAAAGCAAAGTTATTACTCGGACCTTTCTCTAGGATTGCATGTTCTGCCTTTGTCGGAATGTTTGGAGTGGGCACGTTATTATTTCGTATCCTTATCAGCTTCTGAGCCCAATGGTATCACAGGGAAAAAAAAAAATGGTGTTGGCAGACAGAACGTATAAAACATGAAGAACTGACTGCTTTGCCTCACCATAGGGGACTGCTGTGAGTTACCTACATGCTTATTTTCTGCATGACATTGAAACATTTTGGAGTTTTGGATATAATTTATTCCTTGCCAACACCAAAATGACCCTGAAGTAGCCTCCTTCTGCAAAAGCTGCTTTCTTTTGCAGTAGTAACATTTATTCTTCCCATCATGGTCTTTTATCTTTTCTAAGTTGTAAGGTGTTGGATACAAATTCTAAGGTACAGCTGTGCTTACTGCTTTGTCCTTCAGGCACTGCAGCTGTGTAGCAGGCACTCACTGATTCCTGACCATAGCTGAAGGATGGGCTCAGTTCTCTTACTGTATTTCACAGATTTCCTCACCTCAGTTTTGAAAACAGGGGTTTTCTCAAGACTTAATCATAGTCCTATCTTATCCGCACATAGCCTCCATTACAAACTTAGCAGTTGTCTTTGCCTTGCCTTTTTGAGCTATAGGGCATATAGGCTTTGATGTTTGTTTTGGTTTTTGGTTTTTTTTCCACCTGTGGGAGCCATTATGTTATTTGTAAAAGTCCTTCTTCTATAATAGTCCTGCAGTTGCTCAGAAAACTTCCTTACCCATGAAATCTTAGCTGTAAAAGGAGAGGTGCCTGAGGTTTTGTTCAACATTTCTGTAATACAGCCGCTGGGATGAGGGATTATGAAAGGACAGCCGCACTGGGTCTGTCTTGCTCAATACACCGTGACAAGGAATACCCCATTAACCTTTGCCACGCTCTGTCAAGCTGGACGTCCACAGCACCATGAGAAGGAAGCTTGGCTAGGGGAATGCCAAGAGTGGAGTAGGACCTCTTTCCGCTCCCTTTTGCTATCTGGTTTCCAGAGAGGTGCCAGGTAGTGTCTTCTGGTTTCTCATGTGTCTATGGGAAATGATGTCAGGGATGCCTTGTTTGAGGCTACCCTTTGGCCCCCTGTTCTTACGTCTTTTGAACCCCTTGACTCTCAAGGCACTCTCTTTTTTTTCCTTGATCATCATATGCAGTTATTTTCTAGGTTTCCCAATGTCTAGCCCTCTGATGCCTCTCCCACATACAAAAGCCAGTCAGGACAGTGGTCTAGGAAAGGATGAGATGAGAGTGAACGTCTAATACCAGGGTTTTCTGTGACTGCCTTTTTCAGACATAGGCTTTAGTACTCAGTTTGATCCTTCTATTTGACTGGAGGTAGCTAATCAAAATTCTGTCTTTTAACACCACAGTCATCTTTATTTCAGACAAAGTGATAATACAGCACATATCTGAAGAAAGTACATATGCCATGTCTGGAAAACCAAAACGAATTACCTCAGGCGTAGAGGCAGAAGACAATCACTCAAAACAAGGTATGATTTAGGATCAAGATACGTGAAATGTGCTGTTGGATAATCTTCTCCCACCGTTCCAGGTTTATAAAGTAAGTATTGGCATCTGCACACTAAGGTGGTTGGTGCTTTAGGAATGCCAAAGAGGATGTAGCTGTTTGACAGAACTACAACCAGTTCTGCGCTTGGCTTTGCCTACAGGTTATGAGAAAGTGTTGAGAGCTGTTCTCTGCTTTGAGTGGGTCACCCTGTTTTGGTAGCTTGAATTCAGAATGTACATATGTATCTTAAGTACTTTATTTCATATGGGAAATGAAATCTGTACAAGTAGCTGAAAGTGGTTGTTCAAGAGAATTAGTGCTTCTGGCAGACCATGGTTCACTTACCTAGGCTGGTACCCAGGCTGACTGGTGAACCTTTAGCCTTGGAGTGAAAACCATCTGAATTTGTTGCTGTTCTTGGTGTTTTCTCATGGGGAAATCTGCGCAACTGAATTGTATTTAGTACAGAAGAGAGCTAAATGGCTTGTCTTTAGAATTGTTTTATATCGCTTACTTTTTTTTTTTTTCTTTCAGTCCAGGTTGGGTGTGTTAGGCTCTAGGCAGCATCCAGCTGAGATGAGTCCTCCCAGAAAAGTATCTTGCACTTTGAACAAGCAGTATGTAGCAGCTGGAGCTTTGCTCCAGTACAGAAAGTGTGTGTGTTATATTTACACTGTAAAATACACCAGAACTTAATTTCAGGGTAGTTTTTTTTCGTGAATAAAGCCAGAGATAAAGCTGAAATTTGCCTTCTGTCTGCAACTGTTCTGTAGTTTCAATTAATCTTCAAAGCCTAGTAATTGGTCTAGTTTCATTATGAAGTCTTGAAATGCAACTCTAAAGGATCTTTCCTGTTTGGAGATAAAGCCAGTCGTAACTCTTTCTACTACAAGTTGAAGGTTCAAGTTTCGGTTTGATTTTTGTTTTTGTTCTGAACACAAATGAACTCTTCTAATATCAGGAAAGATAAAGCAGACGGTGCTCTTCATGTATGAAGTCCTGTCCATTCTGCATTTTCTGATCACATTTCTTAGTAGTTGTTTTCTTGTGGAGCTTGAGAAACGTGAACTACAAATAGAATGTATATTTTTTATGAAAGTTTTTGGTAAACTAATAAACTTGTGGGAACTAGGCAAGGCTGTCTTTTTGTCACTCCTTTGTCTTTCCACGATATGTTTTTGTGTGTGTGTGTGTGTTTTTGTTTTGGTTTGGTTTTGTTTTGTTTTTACCGTCAGATTGTAATTTGCAAATAAAAATATGTAGTAGGACCTTTAGACAGTGACATGAAAAATAATAAAATTTGCTTCTAATTTATTTAAATTACTGTAAAGAAACTCACCTATGGAGTAGAAGTCACTGCATCACCTGCAGACTTTTACTATATACATCTCAAGCCGAAGGTGCTATGTTTCAGGTCTACTGTGTGACCTGCCCTAAGGAATATGCAGGGGAAACCTGAACTGCAAACCGAGTTAGTGTTAGGTAACATCTCCCAGTAAAAACATCTCATGTTCCCACCAGGCACTGGGATTAGCAAGAGAGCTCTTGTTAAGAGGGGCAAAGTTCCCAAGCTTCTTAAAGTCTAGCAATGATATATTTTTTTAATTAAGAAGCACATAGATAAAAAAAAACCCGAACAACCAATGCAAATAAAACACACTTGCAAGCCTTGATCTTGCATCGGCGTTTTACTCTTAGACCCTGAAGCTTTTACAGTAGTTCATGTTTAAAACTCATAAAAGAAGATACAACTGACTGGTATAATCCTGAAGATCCTTAGGGCCTAGACACCCCGTAGCATGCTGTTTCAGCGAATGCATTTTGCAAGGATTTCAAGTTTTCTTGCAAGTCACCTCTTGTTGCTGGAAGGGAGTTTGGGTAACTACAGCACAGGTTTTTTAGGGTTTCAGCAGATTGTGATCAGCTCCTTGCATTGGAAGAGAAGAGGAAGCTGGTCGAAAGTATACTTTGTCATTCAACTGAGCTCATGGTTTCGGTAGCTGCGCAAACCTCAATTTTCCTTTACTTAGCCTGTTTTGATTTGACTGTATGATGCTACGTGTAACCCAGTGTTTTTGTCTTGCTCCGCTCCCCTGGGACTGAGATAAGGTTTGTTGCTGGTAGTGTCTGGTGTTTTAATTGTCATGTTCTGCCTTGACTTTTAAAAATGGCACTGTGTAATTGACTTTTCAGGAATATTGCTCTTTTGAAGGGTTCGGTTTGCTCTGTCAGCAAGCATTAATGCTGCTTTATGCTATTTTTTTCAGAATTTCTGATCCGTATGATTTACGGCACTTGAACTTCCCAAACTATTCTGTAATTTACTCTATGTGGATCTTAATGTTTCTCCAGGATGCACTGACTGCCGATAAAAATTGTTTGGAAAAGGAATTTCCCCTTTTAACTCAATAGCAAAAAACGATGTAAAAAAGTTAGCCTAACTGTCTGCTCTGCTCTCATGGGTGGCTGAGATGGGTTGCAGTCACACATGTCATTTTATTGTTCTCCTCCTAAAAAATGTTACCAAAGAAAATGGCATTTAGATGATTGTTCACATGACAGTCATCTGCAGAAGAGATATTTAAACAGGGGACTCTGGTCTTGATCTGGACCGTGACTAAACTTTGTCTAGATGCCAAACCAAGATCCCAGAAATCTGCTGTCTCCAGAGGCTGTTCAGGAGACCACTTGCCTCTGTCCAGAGTGCCTCAGGGGATAGCTGGAGCGTTCCATGCTCAGCTGTGGGCACAGCAAAGGGGGCGATGCATGGCTTTCATTTCTAACTCCTGAGGGTTAACATTTTCAAGTCCTCCCCTCTTCTTTCATCCTGAAGAATGTGGGAGTTTCTTCTTCATGAAAGCCAAAAGCAGCGGCTTTGGCAAAATTCTGCCAGGAGCTGCACATTTAGGCAAAACACCAAAGAGTGTTGTTCTTGTGGAGAAAGGGCTGCCTGTTCAATTTGCGTCTTCCTTGACATGCAGATCTCCATTTGTTTGTGGTAGTGAGCAGCATTTTTATTCATTATAAAGGACACTTTGGTAGCTCTTGTGCATTCAGAATTCTTGGCTCACTCACCCAAGCGTAACCGTGCCTCTTTGTGACCCGTCTTGCAGGTCACAAACCATCTCTTGACATGCTGTTGTTGAGACATCTCTGAACACCCTCGTGTGGTCTCATGTGTGTTTTGTTTTACATTTCGGCCCAATCTGGTGCACTTACCCGAATGCCATACGTCTTAAAGTTCCAAAGAATGATTGAAGGCAGTAAGCTCCCTTCCCCCCTTCAGATTGGTGTATTTACTCCCTGCCCTTATAATCACTGTATATGGTCTCTCTGTAGACTTCCTCCTGGGACATCAAAAAACTACCCTAAGAGCCCTTTGCTTACATTTTCAGTAGATGGCTTCTTCAAACCACTCCCAGATGTGCCATCCGTCCAAATAATATCGGGCTGGTTCGTTTTAGAGCTTTCTGAGAAGCATGAAAGAATCCCCATATTACTGAGTTATGAATAAAACTTCTCCCATGAAAAATTCCTCCCCTGCCTTCTTAGGGTTAAGAGTTGCATTGAAGTTGTGGCGCACAAGAAAACTTGTTTTTGTATTTAAAACAAAAAATCCAACAACAACAACCACAAAAAACTAAGAAAAATTGCTGTGTGTGTTGGTGCCCCCTTGGTTTCAGTTTGATGCTGTGTCGGTGCAGGACCCAGCCCAGCAGAGCATTAACTGGACAGGAGGTTGTTTTCTATAATCTTTTACATTTGCTGCCCTTTCACTCTCACTGTATATTCTATTTTTAATGGTTTTTAAAGATCGTACTGAGCAACATGCCAGGGTATTGAAACAACTCCCCTGGCCTATTCAGCCAGTCACTCCTGTGTATTTCTAACGTATACTTGCTGTCAAACTTGTAGCTCTGATTTTCTGTATCCTGCCAATGTCTGACTGGGGCATGCATTTGAATCTTGCTGCCTCTGCTCATTTCTGTCATCACATCGAGTGTTGTGCAGCTGCTTTTCTCTTCTAGCTTTACTGAATCAGCAGGGAGAGCTGTATTCTGTGTCTACATGGATGTGTGTATATATATATGTATAGAAGTATATATACTGTAAGTAGTTGGGTAGTTGCTGTTGGCCACAGCATGTAAAAGTCCTGCTTCTTTTCCTGAATTGATGTGCCGCTAATGCCCGGGGCTCCTGAAATAACCCACTTTTCTTTGAGGCTTCTCAGCACTCTCATTTCAGGCGGGTGCTCTGATTGAGCCCAAATGCATGTTGTTCGGTTGCAGTTAGCCTTGTCACAACGCTCCTGCCTTGAAATAATTTTCCTTTTACACCAAACTGTTCATTTTGTCTGTGTGCTTGTTTGGGTGGTTTTGCTGGCGTTTGTTGTTTTTTTTTTTGTGCTGCAATCTACTGAATGGTGCCTGAACCAGGAAAGCAGAATGATTTGGGAATTTTATTCCCAGTTCTAGCGCTGATTTAAAGTGTGGCCTTGGGCAAGTGACTGCTGGTCTGCTTTTGCTTATGTTCACTGGAGGCAATGATATTCATTTATGCATCTCCTGGAGCTGCTCAGCTGTGGTATGAATGCACAGGGTGGATGGACCCACAGGACCTGCAGTAACTAGCTGCATTGGGTATCGTGGAGTACTTCTTAATCACTTTCTGTGTATTTTTATTGTCCCCCTACCAGGCCAGATGGATTGGAAAGTTATAGTTCTGAGAAACTGTATCCTTTTGTTCATACTGTATGACTGCCTTATTTTTTCTTTTTTTTTTTTTTAATTCTATTTTCCTTTTTTATCCTTTTTTTTTTTTTCAATATGGGGGTATCTAACTTAATAAAAGATTCAATCAGCTGGAATGTGCACGTTGGAAAGTGACAGAGAGAGCAGAGGCTTTCAGGGGAGTCCAGGCCTATGAGCCAGCTTTAGGAGAGAGAAAGAATGAGGCAACTAAAATAAAAGATGTCTAATGCAGTTAACATGCAAATACCAAATAGTCTGCTGTTTTTCTTTGTCATGCTAGAATGTGATGGTGTTTCAGGCCTCATTACTTCTTTACTTTGAGGTTTAATGCTTTATGACAGGTGACAGGTTTGATGGCATCTGCTTTTTTCAGATTAAAAAAAACCCCAAACATATATTCACCTGCCTCTCCTTTCATCTGTGGCCTGCAAAGGGTTAAGGACTGTTGAATGCAAACATATATGGTGCTGTATTGATATTATATATTTTGTAATAGAAAACAGAACGATCCAGGTCAAATATCAATAACATTCTATAAGCCTTTCTAGGAAAATATAATTAAAACCATTCAAAGCTGTTTCCCATAACTGAATTCACTGTGTCTTACTGACTTCAGTCCCACATCTACAATGTGTTATTATTATTGACTTTTAGAGCTCTGCCTATTTTAGAAATAAAGAAAACACAAAATCAGGTGGTGGTATTCATTTTATTAGAAATCTTGCCCTGCTTTTCTCCCCGAAGCCGGGATCATATTGAATTGTTTGAACAACAAAATGGTGGGGTAGCCCTTCAGCTGGTTTAAATTGTCCCACTGAAAGCAGCTAAACCAGTGAACCATCAAGTGAGAACCTGTCCTAGGTTAAGTTAAGCAACTTACTCCTTTGCACCCAAGGCTGTGAGTTACAGAAGTACCTCTGGTTTTATGATCAAGCTGTATTGACTTGTTTTCATATTGGATATCGTGAGTAGGATTTAGAGTAGGAAGTTCATTAAATTGTTTAAATATTTCAGACAGAATGAGTTTCCTTTTCTAATTCTGTTCCTCCCCCTCCTCAAAGCAAATATTTTGTCATATCATCCACATTGAAATAAGGAGTATGTTCCTCCAAGCGTATAATTTTCAAGATAAATATATTTTTTATGTTCGGTAAGTCCTTAAAAGCTATTTGCTAGCATAGTCTCTTAAAAAAAAATATATCATAGTCTCAAAAACTGAATGTTTATATAAAATAACTTATTCTATACCATTTTCATTAAATATATTTATTCTAAAGACCTGTACCAAATATTAAGTATGTCTGTATTTTTCACAAAAATCTACTAGTAGAATAATTTTTAGTTATTAATAATACAGAACTGTTTCTGCAAATATTACAAGAGCCTAAGAAAAATCTTTTCTGAGAATAGTTTTATTATTGTTATTGGCTGTGGGTATCTTAGCACTTCACAGTTATCACACGATATGTGGTCAATAGTTAAGATTTTTTTAAGAAGTTAGATGTATGCAGATGACTAAAATAGATGGATATACACACCCACCCACATATATGTATATAAAGAAGAAGTGGGTGTAGAGCCTTACACGAAGTTTAAATGTTTTATTTTCATAAAATTCAATGTGCTTGTGTAACATTGCTCTGATTTTCCTAAATCCAAATTTTCCCAGAATTTGGTAGGGATTGCATTGTAGAAGAGAAGGAAGAATTCGGACCGTTTCCTTTCTACTTGAATTGCACTATATTGGATATGTTTGTGGCTCAAACAGAGTACCTAGATTTAACATTAACTTCTTCTAAAAATATTCAGACATGGCTATTTATTTATTGGTTGTGACAGCTTAGAATATTTTATAGTACACTAATGTTTTATGTGGGGTTTTTTTATGTAGTTGGGGATTAATTGTTAAAATAAGGAGCCCTCTTCATGTCCCGAATCAGACAGTGGCAGCACTTAGAAACCTCTGATGGTCAGTGGTAAATGTACTCCAGAGGAGATGAGGTAAAAGAAAATCACTCTGAAAGTATTGAGAGCTGAACAGGAATATTGTATATGGAATAACTAAAATTAAAATATTTTTTACCTTTGGCAAGTACCTTTTTACCTTATTATAACTTAAAAGATATGTATGAAGTTAGTAGACAAAAAGGCTTCTGTATAAACCATAATTATATTCCTTGTGCTGTCAAAATTGCTGTAATTCTGTGTCTGAGTTAAAAAAATTACATCCTAAAGACGATATGAACTACTGTCTTTGTTGCTCTTTGATCTGAATACTCAACTAAGAATTACTTTGGGTGAATAGTATCTTCATTTATTTTTCAAGTCACTTTAAGTCACCTGCAAACCGTATGTAGATCTGAGCCATAATTTTTCTATTTAACTTTTGGAAGAAAAAAAAAGCCAAGAATTTGAAATACAGAATATATTACACTCTTTTTAAAAATATTGTAATACCTGTATGTTTTGATGTCTACATTTTCTGCTTATGGTATCAGAAGCTACATTAGTATGTAAAAGGAAACAAGAATAAATAATTTAAAAATCTGTAGGGCTCTTGTATCATGTCTAGTTTAAAAATGACTCTGTAGTCTCCTTTTCAATGGATGTGTGTCTTCTCTACATATAAAGGTGGTGGTGGTAAAATATTTGCTAAGAGGAATGTATAGGAGATTTTGATCTGTCCTGTTGTCCTCTTACCTTTAAACAAAACTGCTTAAAATTACTGAAGAACAAGCACAGTCACTGGGCAGTGGCTAGAGATTTTCTCTCACACAGTTCCCTCGTTTTCAAATTTGATAGTGCTATGCTGTACCATTTCAAGAAGGAATATTGATTGCAAGCATTATAGTATCATTAAATGTTCTCCATTAAAATTTCACTGTTTTAACATACAGGTGGCGGTAGGAAGATTAAGCCGAGCAGATGAATATAATTGAAAGACGACAGGAAAAACAATCTGATCCTGACCTGCCTTGCTTGTTTTCACTGCAACTTCCCCTTGACCCCCCATTTTTCACATATCCCATGAATAATTGGAAAAAAACCCCGCAAACAACATTGTTAAATCAAGTTTTTACATGCATCTATAAATTTGGCAGAGTCAATTACTTGCCTGGGCCTGCCACTTTCATATTTTTAACTGTTTTTGCTTGCTATGTGAGAAGCATCACTGCAGTGTGCAGAGAAATTGTAATTGGAGTAACATATGCAGTAGCATATTTTTTCCAGCTGCAAATTAATTATTCCCTTTATCTTTAGGATTACTGTGGAACGCTATGATTTTGTGATTATTATCGGGCCTCTTGAGCTAGTTAGAATATTGTGTAATACTTTTATGAGTTCAGAGACTTTACAGTATAAGAGTGGTTAACGCATATGGATACACCCCCAAAGTTTCCAGTAACAATTACATTCCAAGAAAGGTGCTAAATATATTGCTACCAAGAATCTTCTGGTTTTTTCCTCCCTCAATCTTTGATGTCATTTGGGAGTGCCAAGAATTTTCACTTCACCTACTTAAAACATTTAAACGTCAATATAAAAATTTGCTTTAGATTTTTATCCTACCCAGGAAGCTTGATCCTGTGGCTATCACCTGGCAAAAATTCCCACTGTATTAAATGCGAGTCTTCCCTGCATCAGGATTGCAGGAGTAGGGCCGGAGTTACAGTCAGCCCTTTGTGGTGGTGAAATTATTCTGAGCCCCTGCGAGGCTGCTGGTGGTGTTATTCTGAGAACTTCGCTACGAAGGCAAAAGCCCTTGAAAATCAAGTTTGCAAGATCACTTGTTTACATTTTATAATTCAGAGACGTAAACTGGTTTGGTAGTGTTATGGTCAGTGTTTGTTTTAATTTAGAGATGTATTAACCTTTTAAGTTGTTGTTTTTTTGGGTTTTTTTGGGTAGGGGAACAAATTCTTAATGCATTTTTTTTTATACGTCCAAAGCAAAAGCTGCAAATGGATTTGAAATTCTGACGTACTTCTTTAGGCCAGCATTATATTTGCTCCATGGTTTCTACTGACGATTACTTTGCAAAGTGAGAGCAGATGATAATAGGGGTAGTTTGCAGGCAATAACAACCTGCATTTTCTCACAGGAACCTTAGTAGCAGTGTGACATAACGAAGGTAAAAGCAAATTGAATTAGAAAAACAGCAAACATTGTGTTTTATAACCCAAAATAAAATTCTTCAGCAGCAACTAGTCCTATAATGTAATCCAATCTGTTTTAATACTGAGATTTTTCCAAGAAAGCAGGAAACAGTAAAGGGTAAGGCTTTCAAACCTCTGCTGTTTCGTTTACAGATCCCTTGTGTTAATTTAATGCTTCTAGGGAACTGAGGCTCTTTCTTTTTTCTCAGAATCCCTTCTCTAGGAAATCCTGAGTGGTGTGGCGCTGAGCAGTCATGGTTTACAACAGATAAGCCAAAGGATCTGGCTTCAAATTCCACACTTCTCTGAGAAAACAAAACACGCCAATGCATGCTTCTCTCTAAAGCAGATGATTTCTTGTGAACAGGCTACAGAAAATTTACCTTAGAAGGAGCTTAGCAGGCAGCCTTCATGGCCTTGACTCTCCTCCCCTTCTTCTGTCCCTCCAGTGCATGCACCAGCATCTCGCAGTTCTGTGCAGTCAGGTTTTTTAAGCATAAAAGATAAATATTTACAGCTATTACTTTTGGAGCTTTACCCTGAAAGTTTTACTGGCACAAAATTCAGACTCCAGCCGGGGTGACCGTGCCAGCTGCAACCCCAGCAGATGCGATGCCTGCCCCTTCCCAAACCCTGCCGGTGTGTTCACCCCACGCTTGAGCACCCTCTCCCTCCCCTTCCCCCAAACCAGAGACACCCACCTGGACAACTGGATTTTGTGCCTACAACTGATTTTGTATGGGAAAAAAATAAAAAATTAGAACGAGTTGCTTGCAAATACCCAGGCTGGCTGCTGTCGGCTATATGCCTGTTAGCAGCCCTGCTTCTGAAGCTTAAGGAGATGCATGGGCAGTGTGTGTTTTGGCCTCTCTTTTCTTTTCCTTATTTTGCTGGTTCAAAAAAAAGGGTTATCTGTTTGATTTCTGAAGTTGCGACAGTCCTGGCTTCTGGGGTTTTGTTGGCAGTGAGGGTTTGGGGTGTAAGTTGCAGGGTTTGGGCAGAGAAGGCCGTGGGGTCCCTCATGGGGAGGTGTCAGTGATTTGCTCGCTTCTGATCCCAGAGCAGCCCCTGCCGCCTGGCCCACACGTGCTGGGGAAGAGCCAGCGGCCGGAAGGAGACATCTGGAGGGCGACTGTCACTGAAGACATGACTGGGGACCTGCTTCTGGTCCTCAGAGGGGCAAGGAAGAGTAAGAGGCGTGGAGGAGAAGGAATAAAGAAGGCACAGCAAGAAGGAGCAGCTGCCTGACCCCAGCTGCCTGTGCAGTCTGTCCTCCTGTAGACCGAGTGTGGCACATGGGGAAAACAAGGGAAATTGAGGCTAGGAAAGGGGAGAAATTTATGTCTTCTCCCCCCCCCCCCAACATCTAGATCAGTAATTAAAACTTTGTGTTAATTGGTAATAAAGTGAATTAGGTAAAATTCCCAGAATTGAGACTGTTTTGTCCACAAGAGGAAGGGAAAAGCAAAAATTAACAGCATGCTTTATAAACAGCAGACTCTTCTGTCTTTGGCTATAGTTTGCCTGGCATGGGAGGAGATTTTCAGGAACTTTGTTCTTGTTGTGGTACAGAACATCCTGATAGACTGATACTTTTCCTCTGGTCATTGATTTTTTTTCATTACTATATAAAGGCAGGGAGAATATCAAAGGCTGAGCTATATCCTCTCACAGATCCTAGGTAGGCTAAAAGAATCCCAGATTCGCATAGTGGGAGAAGAGATTTGGCAGAAGGTAAGAACATTGCCGTGTATCATGTGTTCTTGATCCCAGACCCACTCTTGGTGTCATACAGCTTAGGAAAGAAAATTTAGCAAACAGTTTTAGGTGCGACGTCCAGAATCCTGCTGCCAAGGCAGGGGAGGTGCAGCTCCGCTAGAGACGTGCTCATGGTTTAGGCTTTATGACTGTGAAATTGGTAGTTTGTGAGATGAGTGCCAGAGTGAGATGTCATGGCACTTGAGAGATTTCCCAAGATTAAAGAAATATCTTGGGATTTTTCTTTAGGGAAAATTGCTCCTTCCATATAAGCAGAAGGAGGCAAATCTCATGGTGTGGTAGATAAAACACCGTCCTGACTTTCTTCCAAAACCTTCTTTGCTGGGTTTTATGTTGGAGGGAGAGCTCTGTGTCCATTTCATCAGCAGGTTCAGTTTACACGTGTAATGTGCATTGGATGAGCTAATATTGAAGAGTGGTGGAAGAGAAAAAAGAACAAAGAAGTTCTGATTTTAGAGGGTATTAACATGCAAAATACTGTGCTGCTCATATTTGTAGCAACTTTAGAGCTTCCCGTTTCATTTTCATTTTGCAAAGGTACTTGAATCTGCAAAGAATTCTTGATAATGGCAAAATGTTGGCCCTGGCAATTATGGAGAAAACAAATTTTCTACTCTGTCAAATATCTGCAAAATAAACTTCCTCTCCTGTCCCTGCCATTTCCAGATTTTTCTTTTGTTTTGTCATCCTGGTGTGTAGGCTGCTCAGGATTGGCAGTGCTGTACAAAGTATCACCGATTTCTTCCAATCCACGTGTTAACTCTTTGAGACAGTGTATTGTGTGTGTATTTTTTACATGAACAGACTTTGTGAAAACATGAACATAAAAATAATCCAAGGACAGCGATATGAAGCCAGACCAAGGTTCATCTGTCTCAGCAACCTGTTTCCAAATGAGATCATTAGCCCTGTGGCTGAGGGGAAGCTGCAAGAACAGGACCTGCCCAAAGCAGTAGGTACTCGACATGCTCTTCCAGCAATTTGCATCTTGGTGTTGCATAGGCCCTTCATGGATTTTTCTCTCCCTTAATTTGAGATTGTTTGTGTTGAAATCTGGTGCTTGGGAATTGTGACAGATTTAACTTCTGACCTACTCTCTCATTCAGTAACATCTGGCGCACTTCTATTCCCCAAACATGGTTGGCTTGAAGGAGAAAGAGCAGCTTGCTCTCATGATGACCATGTAATAACAATATCTACCTTCAAGCACAAAGGCAAGTTGCAGTTTTGCAACGAGATGAATGCAGGAAGACCCTTTCTCTTTGGCCTTCCTCTCCTCTTCATTCACCAGGGCTTTTCTACGCTCAGGAGACTAAAGGTATATTTTCAGCTTTTAGCTTTAGCTTGGTGAAGTCACATAGTGAGACCATTTCAGTCTGACAAATGCTTCTGATCCAGAATAGTGGCACCTAACTCCCTGATGGTGTCAGTTTGGTGCCATTTACACAAATCCTCGCTCAAGGACTTGAAGCATTTCCTTTTGTCGGTGTGCGATGGATGACAAACCAGCTTCACGCATGGAAGGGCAATGTGACTGTCTGTTTGTCTTTCTGTCTCCCCTGTATAGAGTAGTCCCCAGCAGAGTTACTATGAGTGGCTGCCTTCTGGCTAGTGCACCTTTCAGCGTCAATTATTTCTTTTCTGTGTAGGATTAATCTGCACCATTTGCGTAGTCGTTCAGCAGTAATGAGAAATAATACGCGCCGTGGTGTGCAAGTTGCTTAACATGAGCAGTTTTCCAGATCTATCAAAAGAGCCGCTCCATCTACTCTGCCGCTTCATCTCTTTGCTGAATTTCTTGGCAATCACAAAGTAGATAATAATATAAACTGTGCTCTCTGCATGCCAGACAGATAGAATTTGTCTTGCATCATATTAGGTAGTGCTTATTAATTCATGGCTGCTGGAATTTTTTTAATTAAGAAGGAAGTTTGTAGGTGTTTAATTCACAGGAGGCAGAATGGGTTTCTGTCTTGCCCTATAGATTATAAGAATAATAATAGTAGAATGGGTTTCTGTCTTGCCCTATAGATTATAAGAATAATAATAGTCAGCAAGGAAGTTATGAAAGGTCCTCCCAAAATATGGATTAAAACAGGCCAACCTTTATGCAAATGTGGTAATCCTTTTCACAAAAGCTTCTTCAGACATGCACAGGAGTTTTGTGCTTGCACTGAGATCCTCGCTTTTTATCCTGTTTTCTTTTGCTACATCGCTGGAGATACTAAAGTTGAATAAAACTAGCAATTTCAGAGAGATGCCTTAAAATCTTATTTTTACTTAAATATCTATTTTTGCTTAAATATTAAGTATGACTGAGTTTGACCTTGGAACTTGAAAACTAGGGGTTACTAATATGAGGGTTTGTGACTGACCATGTGAAGTGTGGTTATAATTGCATTGCCTTTCATTTACATAAAATTCATTTACAGGCAAAAGCTTTGATCTTTCAGGTTGACACAGACCTGATAGGGTTGATATGTTGACTTCTGCCATGGTTGATGTCCTGGTTTGAGTTAGGGTTCCAGGTCATTGCACAATCTTAGTTGTAAAAGCGCAGCCCGTCAGCCACTAGAAGCCAGCACAGTGGGAGTGAGCTGGAGGAGCCAAAGTCATCCCGTGTGATCGACTCGTTGGTCACAGTGACCTGAGGAATCTAAAATGAGAACTGGCCCCGTTGTTCTCAACAGTCACCATCTCCAGGTGTGGAGGCCTCGATATACAGGGCAAAGAGAAAAAAAGGTTGTTATTTTACTCCTAACAGCTAACAAATTAAGTAGCAGAATGAATGGTTTCTCTAAAGCTTATAGTAGATTCAGGAACTGAACTATTCCACTGTCCTAACCACAGATGTTTTTTTCCTATTATCAGTTAAATGAAACTATTTGAAAGCTTTCAAAGCTGTTTTTCAAGGATACCTCATTTCTGACAGTGCTGGTCCATCTTAACCTATGAATATTTTAGTGATTGGTATCTATTTTACTTTAAAAATTTCAGGAATTTAATTTCTGAGATTAAAATCTCCTACTAGCTCACTTTGGAATTCTTCCATAGTCCCCAAATTGCTTTTTTCCCTATAGAGAATTACTTGAGGTAGTATTTCAAAACCATCAGTGTTTATGTTCTCTAGAAAAAACTGGTAAAATAATTCTTTAAATTCCTTAAAGATTGCAACCCTGTATTAGCACTAAATATAATTTTTCCTATCGTTCTTGCTCCCTTCCTTGTAAATCCAGGGTCTTACCTTCTGCTCTGCAGATTAGATGGCACAGAAGTAAATGTGTTAGAAAAAGAGACATTCTTTTGCAGTACAGTTGTACATGTCTGAACATTAGATTCCAGTGGGCATGAATAATAGATATCAGATTATTTGCATTTAATTTTCACTTGGATTCTGGAATTGGATTTGGGGAATTTTACCAAAATACATAACTCCACAATGCATGAACTCTAAGCTATTTCAATAATTCCTCATTTTTATAGTTATCACTGTTCCTAATGAACTTGCTGCAATTTATTTTAATGGCTTTCAGCGTGCTGGCTAGGGTTCCAGGATACTTATTGTTCATATATCATAAAAACACCATGCTGTCTTTCAACAGAAAGGTTTTCCTTTTAGCAATCCTTTTAAGTACATTTCATGAAGTAACAAAGACAGCCATTAAAAGACAGCACTGAATAAATTACGCCAAGTATCAGTGAACAAAAATTTATTTAAATTAGGAATGGAAAAGATTTCCTGAACCTAGCATTCATTCTCTTACTGTTCCAGGCAACCTCCTCCTGCTATGCCATTTGCAAAGTGATCAAAATCCTGTTAAGTTCTTTGTCTTCACTACTGTCATTAAAAATATGTTCCAAAACCTCAGTGCGGTCAGGCTAGAAGCCGCCTTCTAACTTCAGCCTGAATTTTATTGTGGCCTGTTTATATCCACTTGTTCTTGAGTTAACATTGTCATTTTGCTTGAATAGCTCTTTTACTTCCTCTGCAGTACATTTATAGAAACAAATCTTGTAGCCCTCTCAGCCTACATCTTCCAAGACTAACCAAGGCAAGCTCCCCAGGTCCTCTTCTTGTCTAGGAGAGCTTGTGTGTTCTCTTGGCACCCCCCTCACCAGCAGATCTTTTCTGCACCAGTTTGAGACCGGTTTCCTTCAATATGGATAATGAAAACCTTTGCTGAGTGCTCCAGGTGAGCAAAAACAAGAACACTGCAACGATCTTTATGTAGCAAATGCTCATCTGATAAACTTTAGCACTACTTTTGTCTTTTATGATTATATTAGGATGTCTCTCTGTGTGATTATATGGCATTTGACTTCTTTGACTTTTTCAGCAGATGAGTTTCCAGTTTATAGCAGAAATTTTGCTTTCAGTCCTTTTGTCCTTTATCTTGCTTTTCCAGTTGCATTTCTATAGCAATGCTTCACAAGCTCAGATAGTTCTTCCTATCTGATATCTCCTCAGGCCAGGTGATTATTTAATAATCTGATTTCTTTCAGTTTATCAAACTTGACTCGTTGAAGCCCTGAACTTTAATTACAGGCATTTTGCTTGTCTCACTAGTTTAAACAAGAGCAAATAATGGTCTCAGAACTCATTATTATTTTCTTAATCCAGTTGCATTACAGGTATCTTTGCTATACCCAAAATCAACCCTAAGAATACCCACAGACCCTCTTGTTTAACCGGTGTTTGGTAAAGAAATACACAGGATCTCACATCCAGGAATAACTGAGCCCCTGCTGTTAGTAGCTCTATTTGTTCTACTGTCTGTATCTCATAATTTGAAATCTTGTTTTCTACTAGGAATTGTGTCTTTTGAGTGTCAGATGAAAGTTTATTTGGGGAAAAATGGAAGAAATCTGCTGCAAAGTAACTGAGAGTCTACTTCAAAAGTGTCTTTCTCCTAAATGGATTTTGTATTATTGATGCTCTTCCTTGTTATCATGTTGTTATTGATATTATTCATATAGTTCAGTTCTTGTCCGTCTTTTTACTTCTATTTTTACCTTTCCTAAACACAGTCATGTTCAAATCCTGACTGCATTTTCTGTTATTCCTGCAACACAGTGCTTCACATTTTGCACCAGCAATTAAAATTCCATTTTGGATTCTCTGGTCCATGGCCTATTAGTAGACAAACATTTTACTTATTTCTCACTAGCCACATCCATTTCCCTTACTGGATTAGGCATAATCCCATGTTTCCTGTCAATTACAGAACTCTGCAGTATTGATTCTGTTTTCTTTCTCATTTTTCACTTACTGACATTCATTTACCTATTGCTTTAAGTGCAAGATTTTTCAGGATCATTTTTAAACCTAACTCCGTATCCCGTGTCCATTCAATAATGCCATTCTTATTTCTAAATCCAATCAGATGACAGGTGTTCAGCTCTCGTTAGGGCTGTCTGCCATCGCATGTATCTTCTTCCTACCAACATCTGCCTGGTGTTGGTAGGTTTTGGACTCCTTTCTCTTCTATCCTTTCTGCTGTCGGTGGAGCATCCTGCTTCCCGTGTTAGCTGCAGCCTCCAGTGCGTTATCAGGATCCAGTTCCTTGATGTTCTTTTCACTTCTTGTAATGCTATTTTCGTCATGTTCTCTTTCCCTCCACTACTCACAGGTCTCATTCTCCGGTTCCACGATCATTCTTATCTAGGGGATTTTTGTTTTATTTTATAATGGCCAATCTGTGCCAAGTCCCTGCTGCGGCAGTGAGCTGTACTGGTAGTCTCCCTGCCTAAAAAAGCATCTGTCAAATACTCCGTCAAGGATGCGGGACACCTCCCTTGCTATATGCAGTCATCTCTGCTGTCTTAGTAATTATTTGGGTCTGCCCCACTGCTGCCGTAGTCACCGTTGTTGTTTTCTTGTTCTTGCCCTGAGCTTGTAACAGCAAAACCAAATAGAAAACCCTTCCTCTTCCAAGCTCCTTAGGAGCCTGCCCTCTTTTCTGCTCTCTGCTGCTGGCTCCAAGGCTACTGGATCTGGTCCACACTTACTGGCTTCTTTCTCGAGTAAATACATACTGTAATCACTTGCTTAAGAGAAGGACTTGCATTGAGGAGTTGCACACAGCGTAGTAAAAGTTGATGAGTTTAATATTGCTTGTTATTATATTTAAGGAACGTCTGACTACAATGCATACCAAAAAAAAACCAGCGTAGCAGCATTGCAGGAAAGCGTTTTAATATTTGACTGTACATATTAAGCTGAAATGTCAAAGAATGTTTTCTTTTCCTGAAAAATGAAGGTACTTCTATAAATTAACTTTTTCTGGTTGAAGCTGTCAGAAAGTCTAAGTAATAGACAAAACAGCATATTTCTGTAATATAACTGATTCAAATAAGATAAATTCTCATTGTATGTTTAAGCCTGAAAAAAGTACAAGCAACATGAAGAATAATTTCTTATCATGCATACGGATCTTCTATAGTAATTGGGAAATTATTAAAGCTTGTTTGTTGGCAGAGTCACAGTCAGAGCTTTACATTTTTATTCTTTCTCAAGACTGAAGCATTTTTTTTTGCTGTGAAACAGCATAGTTTGAAGCTTTTGAAAAATCGGTGGATGATCCTCCCTCTCCAGCAAAACTTGTGTTAAAAACTTACTAACGTATAGAATATTGATGAATTATTTCAGTCTGATAGTTGAATAAGACACCAAAACGTCTGTTACAATTGCAGGTGTTTCCTGCAGCTGAGTATGGAATTAAGTAAATTTTAATTAAGTTAGAGTTGGTATTTATTGAGCTTTTGCTGTTCCTATTTTTTTTTCTCAGTTACTCTTACTGTTTTCCAGGAATTCTGGAACTGAGAAATGTTCTACTTAGAATTTGAAAACACAAGGCCTTCAGTGAGTTTGTTTTTAAGTTTGGAAAGCAGTGAAATAGAGGTTTCTAATTTGTTACTCTATGTGCTATCTTGTAAACTTGTTTAATATAATTTAATTGCAATTCATGGAGCAAAAAACAACCAACAGTAATTGCAGATACATTCTTGCTGTATTAAACAAATAAACATTGACTTCCCAAAAAGAGTGATTTTAATAACAAAACAAAAAAAAAGGAAGGAGGGGGTAAATAACTAAATAATATTTTTTATTTTTTTTTTAAATACAGAAATAATGTAGTAGCTTGTTGCTCTTCTCCTGTGTGCTTGTATTAAACAAATCTGCTTTTTATTCTCGCTGGCTTCTGCGAAAGTAGGAAGTTTCTTCTTTCCTATTCTTTTCCTATTAATTTATTTTTTCACATTAAACATGCCAAAACTTGACCTTTCTCTCATTTCATTCTTTTCCTTTCCCAGCTGTTTCCTCAAAAGTATTCTATCTTTAGTAATTCTCTGCATTTTTTATATTTTCTCCACCCTCATCCTTCTTTTCTCAGGGCTCAAGTCCAGTGATGCTCAGTATTCAGAGGAAACTACAGTAGTGTTTTCCTTAAACTTTCAAGTCCCATCCTATTCTTAGTGAGGAAGAGCAGAAGACATGCCTTCCTCAGTCACCAGCAGTGGAAGCTGCAAGCAGAAATCTATTATTAATGCCTACTACTTTAAAAATTATTATTATTTTTTTTTAAAAAAAAAAAAGGAGAGGAGAGGGAAGGAAGCGCTAGGATAGTAAATATGAAACACAAACAGGCATCACATCAGCAGAATTCAAGCTTGATTTTAGGAACTGAAATTCACTTGCTCTGTTATCTCAGAAAGTGTCTCTAAGCCACCAGACCTCTCTTGTTCAGTTCCAATAGCCAGTGTAGCTCTCCTCCTTCTCTTTTCAGGATCGTGATAATCATGCCTGGGAAAAGATGAAATAAGTACCCTGTGAAGTTAAAATGCAGTTTAAGATAAATAGCTGAGTTCCCTCATACTGTAAAATGTTACAGCTCTACTAATCCTGTTTGGGATTTCCACAGCTTCTGCCACCTGAGAGAAGTGAATAATGTCTTTGGTGAAAGACTCTGAGCTCAGCTTAATTGAGCTGCCAATCAAGAGTACAAACCCGTGCACGGCGACAAGTAGTTCATTTGTCACAGCCCAGGGTTATTTTATGGGCAAGAATTACTGGTGTGTGCAAAGAGGATCTTTTCTGACAGTCTGTAAAGGGAAAGCAGGTCTGAAACAGATGACAACTGGTAGAGAAATCGGCTCTTCCACTTCTCCACAGAGGGCCCACCGCTGCTCTTTGCATCAGACCTGGGGCTCGGCAGTTTCTCTTCGATCAGGCACAGGCCACTCCTTTGAGCCTGTATCTCTCCTCCCTACAATAACCCTCAAAAAGCTAAGACTTGCTGCCTCCCAAAGCAACACCTTCCTGCTCCTTGCCCTAGCGCGCATCCTGGGATGCATTCCACTCTTCTCCCATTTGAGGGCCAATACTATGCCTGTGTGCCATTGCCCAAGGGAATTGTAGGCAAGCAGTCCATAATGCCTGCATTTCTGTGAGATTCTGCAGCATACAGAATCACAGAATCACAGAATGTTAGGGGCTGGAAGGGACCTCGAAAGGTCTAGTCCTACTCCCCTGCCAGAAGCAGACACGTGATTACCCATTTCAAGGTGCAATGCTGCCCTTTTAGATTGATGGGCCAGATAATTGATCTTAGTGTCATCCTGAATATTGCCTAGCTTTTCTTCTTCTTACCATGCATTTTCCTGGGTAAAAGCTTTTCCTCTTCTCCAGATGAGCTTCTTCAGGAAATTCTAATGATACAGGCAATCTCCTTTCTGATAGCTGCTGTTTGCTTTATGTTGATCATAATAAATTAAACTCCAATTTTCTCAATGCTGAGAAAACTACGTTCTTGTCGATGTGCGTGCTTTTACTTGACATGTTGGTATTTGTAGTCATGTGTGGAGACTGGCTTGAGTCCACTCTGTGGCAGTTACAAGTGACAGGAGTAACAACCATTTTCTCACTTCGTTGTAACAGGTGACTTGAGTGGAGCTCTGCATTTGCAATACATTTCTTCTTCCTAACCTGCAATTTTCTCCCTGCTGAGAAGCAGCAGAGTCTGCCTTAGTGCAGATATACTTATAATACTGATATCAGTTGTGTTTTTTGCTTTTCCCATCAGGTTCCCCTTGAGTACTAAACTTCTAATATTTAAGTTTAATTATTTAAACCTGAAGAGTTTTCTTACATGCTGTGAAGTCTCTGGCTAGCTGAAATACCTAAAACTAATAAGAAAAAAAAAAAAAAGAACATCCCTCTGTAAAATGTCTCTGTGCTTGTGCTGCTGGGAGCTGATGTTGACATTGGATGTGGTAACTGCCTGTGCTCTCTTGGAGACTAATATTTCATTTGAATGACCTATTGGTAGATAACAGAAAATAAGAAAGGAAAGTGTATGCCCTGGTAATGAAATGTGTTTCAAACACGATGTAATCTACACAACCCCTTTGAAGGGAGGGGCCTGTTGGATCCTTGAAACTGTACCTCTTCCAAGCACCTCACACAAGACTCAGTGCTGGTTGCCATCACCCCAGCCCTGCTGGACTCAAGCATTCGTCAGGAAAGGGCAGCAAGGGTAGTACTGTTATCATGTGCCTGTGTGGACAGTGCCTCTGCTGGCACCTACTAGGCTTATGTCAAGCTTGTCATTCTCTTCTCTCTCTGGAGCCTTCTTTTTCTTGGAAATCACCACAGCTTTATCTCAGACGACACCACAAGTTTTTGTCCCATTTAGCAATGATAAGCACAGAGGTGGATCTGATAAACCATCCAAAATCTCGTAACCCAGAGATGCCCAGTGATTTTTCATAGCCTCTGAACAGCTGCCACCCCCTCTGAGACTGTGCCAGCAAGTTCATCTGCCAATCCCTTCAGCTGGTGGGCCTGTGGGGAAGAGGGACATTTCCTGCAGGAGAGAGGCTGATTCAAGGCTGAGTAGTAGAGTCATACCTCAAAAAGCATTGAGAAACTGCCTTCCTCCTCCTTTGTCTTTGCCTTGTACGTAGGGTAGATTGCATTGATTTAGCAGAATGATAAACCTAGCTTCAGGGCTGTGATGGTTTCTACTGGGCAGTGAGACCTGTTCTGGATCCTTCTTAGTTAGCAGCAGAGTCCCCTCCCTCTTGGTGATACAGTGTACCCCGAAACCCACCAAGGTACCCAGCATGGAGAAAAGATGCAAATTCCCTAGAGGGGAAGACAATGGTGTAATGCATATATACATGGTTCAGTGCTTTCCTTAGAGACCTCTCTCCATTTCTGCCCAGTCATGGCTCTCTGTGATTTTCCTTTAGACACCTCAAGCTGCTCACACTTCCACTTCCTGGTTTCCAAACCCTCAGTCCATTCTATTAGTCCTTCTCTGGGCCTTGAATGTGACCAAAGTCTATGTCCTCACCCATCCCCTTTCTGACTGCTCCCAAAAGCATCCACTTCACTTTCCACCATGCATGGATAATGTCACAGTCTGGTGGATCTGTTTGCTCTTCCTTCCCTTTGCTTTCTGGAATGAGCTAACTATTCTGCTCATTAGTATTTTGTACACACTTAGGGCTCTTCCCAGGCTTTGGGAAGAAGCCAGCACCTGAATTATCTCAGTACTTAAAGAAATCTGCAAAAGAAAAATCTGTTTCTTGTCCTCTGAATGAAGAATAGTCACTATTCTCAAAAGAAACTTCCCAGAACTTTCTTGTGAATAATAAAAAATGAGCCCTACTTTTTTCTGCTTAGCTGGAAGGGGGCCTATATGGTTGAGGAAAGATGTGGTCATAATCCAACATAATCCTTCCAGCTTTTTTGAAGGATGATCTTTGTCTTTACTTTTTCTTCCTCCTGCTGTTACTGTGTCTGCCACTCAGTGTCTCATCTGGGCTTGACTTTGCTCTGCAACTTTTCCCTCTGAATCTTCTTACTCTCACATACCAACTGCCCACCCTTCCACCCAAGCAGCTTTTCACACTGTATAATGTTTTGCTCTACTCCTTGCTCAGCAACTCAGCACAGTGGCTTGCTAAGCCAGGGACACACCTCTGTCTGTTGTATAATGTGGAATATACTAGGAGGACTGGGGTGGGTTGTGCTGTGTTGTGCTTCAGGGAGAAGAGCAAAGGGAAGAAGTGGCTGGTACAGGGCTGGGGGCATCTTCAGTTGTTTGGGGAAGGTGAAAGAGGAAGGCAGACAACAGAGCAAGCAGGAGAAGGAGGAGCATGTGGTAACTAGTGGCCAGTGCATCATCAGTCTTTTGTCCTGGAAGCTTCCAGCCTACCCTCCTCTAGCTGTGCTCCGGTCCGGGTACTTACCTCCTGCCACCCCTGCCCAGTCACTGCTAGCTGCCTTCCCTGTGTTTTTCCTTACAAGAGGAACCTCTTCCTCGTAGACCAGAGTCTGCAGTTCCCCATCTCTCCCTTCCTTATTTCTTCTGAGGTCAGCAGTTCTCCAGCTGGCTGGAGAAGGCATAAGGAATATAGAGCAAAGAGGAAAAGATGTTGAAGAACTGATGCTGTAGTTCACTCCTTCTCATTAGTAAAGGTGGTGTGACCGTGAGCTGCTTCTGACTTGGTGACATGTGTATCTGGGACCTCTGCCAGAACATCCATTTGGTGTGAGCTTTGCTTGGTGAAGTGATACAAAGAGCACGGAGGGGATTGCAGAAACCAGGGACTGTCAGCCGTAGCTTTTACGTTGCCTTTTTTTTTTTTTTTTTTGTATTATACTGTTAGGCTTTTAAAGTGACTTGAAGTACTTTTTATCTGTAGTAAATCAGAGGTTTCTAAAGCAAGCATTAGTAAAGAAATCCTTGAAACTTAGGTGCAGTCATTGAGGTTAGAGACACCAGAGTAGGTGGCTTGAGAGTTCAGAGCATCCCTCCTTATTCCTGTTATTCTTTTCTCCCTGAGGTTTGTTTCTCTGTTTTAATAGAATCTTTATCAAGGCCAAAATACTGTATATCTTTCTTCGTTCTCTCTGAACTTTAATTTGCTTTTACCAGAATGTAAGGGGAACTGGAGACCCTTTGGGGTCCTTTGGGGCCTGGGGAAGGTGGGGAAATCTGATTAGTCATTTCTTTAGAAAATGTACTGGCATTTGATAAGAAGCCAGAGATATACTTTTGAATTTGTATTATAAACAGTAAAACTAATCTTGGGGCTGTTTTTTTTGTTGTTTTTTTTTTGTATGAAGAAAACAGGCAAGGGAGAAACTGATTTTTCCAATAATTCTTTTATTCAAGATAATAATAAAAAAGAGCGCTTCAAGTGTGGTTCAAGATAATAATAAAAAAGAGCTCTCTGAGTGTGGTTAGGGTATATTGGTTCACCAGCCCCATAGGAAATGGTATTTTCTGTGCAGCATAAAACCACACAGCTCTCAGGTGCTTCTCTCAGAGCTACAAGAAAAGCAACATGCGCACCCAAAACAACCCAACAAACCCAAAATGTCCAACCAAACTGCAGCCAGATTGGGACTCCTTAGCCACACAGCTACCTATTCTGAATTTTTTTTATCCCCAAATCATAATTTTATTTTTCCTTCAGACTATCTGAATTACAAGTTGTCAAGCTGACTTATTAGTGAGCACTGGTGAAAATGGTTAGAACTCTTCTGTGTTTCTTCTCACAGTCCTCTTGACCTTAAGGGCCAATTTTACGTTAAAGCACAATGGGGATTAGAGTATCTTGTTTGTGATCCCCTGGTGCCCTGCTTCTGCTAGAATGGACAAAACTACTTGTTGTACTTCCACTTTGGTGTGTTGTACCCGTTGTACCTGTATGGCCTGTTCTATCTATCACAAGACTACGGTGCACATCAGTGGATGTCTCAGGATGATTTGCTTTGTAAGGCATGTATGTGTGTGTTTGAGAATGACCTCAGTTTCCTGCTAGCAAAGCTATTTTGCTATTTTGGCTCTATCTATATATGTCCAGAAACCTTAGTGTCTTTTTCTAATGACTTGTGTTTAGGAGTTTGAAATGGAAATAATTTCTTGGCAGCTTTATGAACATTGACCAAGCTGATTGTGAATTGATACCTGTGGCGTAGAAACTCTGTAAGTAAATTAGATGTAACTTGAAGGGCTAATGGGTATATCCTTATTGGTAGGGACAGTTAGTGAAAAGCCTGCAAGCGATACAGCCCCATTTGAGTTAGTCTGACTTGTTTGGCTGATTTTATTTCTCTGAACTTTTTCCATATGCTGAGCAGAATTCAAGGTGCCTCCTTGTTTAATACTCTGGTCTTATTCAATGGAGTTCTTAATCACAAGTCTAACTTTAAGCAGATGGATTGTCTCACCATGGATGTTGACAAAGCCATCTCCAAGAGTCCATTTGCTGACTTCTCTGAATATAGCCTATTGTTTTTTTCTGCTAGCATAAAAAGTGATATTTGAGCATTAATCCTGTATTGTCTTCCTGTTTTTTCACCCCCAAAACATATTAGGCTCTGTCAGACTGGAAGGATTTAATTCCTCTTATTAGGCATGGGAAAAAAAATGGCCTTTATCAAAAGGCCAAAAACATAAAATTCTATGGAGCATGAAAGTTTCAAAACACACTAGATTGCAGCAAGGTGCAAGTGACTTCTCAGAGTGGCAAAACTGTATCCTTAATGAAAATAAATTCTACTTTTACAATCACAGTCACAGCATCACAAAATGGTTAAGGCTGGCAGGGACTTTAGACATCATCTACACCAACCCTTCTGCTGAGGGACCCTGAGAGCAGGGTCAGCCAGGGCAATAGGTTGCTCAGGATCATGACCCATCAGATTTTGAACATCTCCAAGGAGGGAGACTCCACAACCTCTCTGGGCAACTTGGTCCAGCATTTGATCACTCTCTCAGTAAAAAATTTTCTTGTGTTCAAGTTGACTTTCCTATATTTGAATTTGTGCCCATTGCCTGTTATCCTGTTGCTGGGTACCACTGAGAAGAGCCTGGCTCCATCTTTTTTGCATCCCACTCTCAGGTGTTTGCACACATGGATAAGATCCCTGTGAGCTTCTCTTTTCCAAGCTGAACACTTCCAGCTCTCTCAGTCTCTCCTTGTATGTCAGATGCTCCAAGCCCTTTCATCTCCCTGGCCATTTGGTGGACTTGGTCCAGCATGTCTACATCTCTCTTTTTCTGGGGAACTCAGCACTGGATCCAGCCCAGTGGGACTCACCATTTCTCCATCGTGTCCAGGTCCCTCTGGATGGCAACAAGACTCTCTGGTGTATCAGACACCGCTCCTAGTTTAGCATCATCTGCAGACTTGCCGAGAGTGCCTGCTGTCCCATTGTCCAGATTATTGACGAAGAGGTTAAACTATCTTGGCTTCAGTATCTTCTGCTGGGGTACACTGCTAGTGACTTGCCTCTAGCTGAACTTTGTGCCACCAACAGCTTTCTGTTTTCAGTCTACCTCACTGTCCGCTTAACTAGACCAAACCTTATTGCTTGTCTACTATGATGTTATGGGAGACGGTATCAAAGGCGCTACTGAAGTAGAGATAAAGAACATCTGCACTCTTCTTATTGTAGAACGCTATCCGGTTGGTCTGTCAGGTTGCTGTGAAAGGATCGAAGATAAAAGCAGCATCTGGTACGCTGTTGTATTGCTTTCTCAGCTAGTGAATTTGCAAGCTAGCTGTTCAAATCTCAGTAGACTGTGAAACTCAGTTACAATGTTAAGCCTGAAGCTGGCTACTTTTAAGATGAGAAAAGGTATTGTAATTTAGTTTTTAAAATAATTAGTAAAGCTTTTCAAGCTTTTTGTCTTTTATTTTTAATTCTAGTTGCAAAAAAAAAGGACATAAAACCAGTGCAATAACTATCCTTGAACTTTGGATCAAGCAGGTTAGCACTAATAATTTATGAGCCCTTTAGCCATTAGAGAGAAGAAGGCTGCATTACACTGCAATATTACGGCTTTTCAAATGTGCCTAAATTTTTTCATGCTGTAAGCTAAATCAGAGTGAAATCTGGAGTTTGTAATTTTGTGTACTGTTTTCCCATTCCAGTTGGGATCATTTTTTTCTCTTGTTTAACTTTTAAACTTCTGTGCTAGTTAATAATTTGTAAGTGTTCAATACTATACTAGACTTACAGGGATTGACTTTGGCTCAGTGCCTGCATAAGTAGTGCTTTTTCGTTTTTGGGTTTGTTGTTTTTTTTTAAAAAAACAAGTTTTAATGTGTTGCAACTCTGGCCACTGTTGAGTCATGCTGCATAACTAGACCAAGCAGGGATGTCTTGCCTATTTCTGTCTTTCTAAGGATATTTCTATCATTTGGCTCTAATTAAGAGAATGAAGAAATGAGGGAAAACAAGATATTTTTAACACGACCTCCAATTATTTAAAGAGAGAGTCAAACTTAACAGTATGAGTTCTTTTGTTAAGATGATGCTGCAGTGTTGGTCATTTGTAATGTGTAAGTACTTTCATGGGGAGGAAACAACATGATGCTAAACTAGGGGGTTACTAAAAGGTCGCTTTTACAGGAGCAAAAGGCGTAACAGGAACCAGTGGCTGAAAGTTGAGGCCAGAAAATTTCAAATTAGATGCAGAGTTCCTATTTTTAATAAGAAAGGTGGCTAACCTTTGGAGGAAACTGCTGGTTGACAAATTAAGTATTTTTTAGTAAAGACTAAAAGAATTTCTTGATTTTTCACTGTAGCCAAACATTAATTTGTCCTGTTTTCAAACACAATTGAACCTAGTGCAAAAGCAACAATCTGAAATAAAATGGCTTGTGATGATGCAAAAGGTTAGATATGATGGGAGGGGTTCAGCATTTAACTCTAGATCTTAATGTTGCCTCTCATCCAGCCTGCCACTCTCTGTTACTGTAGCATTTATCCGTCCTGAGATGGGGTGAAAAGTAGCATGCCTCTGGGAAGGTTGTGGCTAACAGCTCCTTCTATTAAGACACCCGATTGTCCAGCCTATAGACCACTGCTCCTGAGGCTTCACCAGAGAGACCATTCTGGTGGTGGGACCTGCCCCCAGGTCCCTCTGTCTGAGGACAGTCAAGTGGCAGCCTAGCTGCACCATTGCAAAATCACTCCAGCACTGGCCTTTGAAGTTTAGGTAGTGTCACACTTGTATAATGTCTGCTTGAAGTCTGGGATTAGATATGCAGGAAACGTTGAAGAAGGAGGACATGAATACAATCATTTAGAAAGACAAAGTGGTCTAACTACAGTCAAAATTTGAGGACCGGAAAATCTGGGAGAAACTCATAGCAACTGCCCCGGGAAAGTGTTTGTCACCGGCGTAGTGTAACCATACAGGAATGGAGCTGAGGAACCCCATAACTCTCTTTAAGAGATAGAAAACAGTCATGCAGTTAAGACTTAGGAAGGAAATGTAGAAGATAGGGATCCTGTCAATGCAGTTTTAAGATTGGATTTGGCAGGGTAAATGCAGAGTTAGAAGATACCGTTTAGCCTGCCCTCCCACATTATAGCTCACATATTCTGCACAATAATTCTCCTGTGAACCTCAGAACTTCTGTTGAAATCAGTCAGACTTTTCTGGAAAAATAGATGCAAGGCAAGGATGGGCAAGGAGCAAAAGTACTGTAGCTCAAAATGTCCATTTATAAAATGGATAAAACATTTGGCTAACTAACAGCGGCATAGCTGTGTGGATAGGCTGCCCTCTGATCCTCAGAAGGTACAATAAATACAACGTGTTGGTTTTTTTCTTGTAATCCTGGGTGTGTGTAAGGCCTTGAAGATGAGTCAGCTGTTGAATTAATAATGTATGGAGCAACTAAGAAACCCGTATAATTTAGTGAAATTAACTTCTTATGACAGCAGAAAGTACACTGAGACTCCTGTAGCTAGGTCACAGGCCTGTCACTGCTTGTCATCCTCCCATTGAAATCACTGTGGCAGTGACAGTGTTTGACATTGTGCTGAAGTGTGTCCATAGTCCCATGGATCAGAAATAGCAGCTTTTTGTGAACCATGTCTGAGACTTCCAAAATCATGTCGGTGCATCAGTTCCCGCTGAACTCCACTACTGTTTTCTAGAGATCTCAGGCATGAATTTCCAAGCAGTTTACCTGCTGTTATATGACCCACCTATAGAAGTTCCAACTGTGAGAGAAGTTGTTTATTCAAATAACAGGCCAAATAAAAAAAAAAAAAAAGAAAAAAGGCATTTATAGTGCATTTCAGAAAGCTGTCAATTGATAATTCCTGGGAGCTTGTTTTCAAAACACAGGAACGGCTCTGATCCTTCTGCACAGGTCTGGGAAGATGATAGCAAGTAATATATTGTCGGGAAATTGATATTTGTTATGAGAGATACTTTTTCACTGTGAAACTTTAAGTGGTGTGGTTTTGCTGTTAGTTTTATTATATACATTTATTATGAGCTTAGGGATTACCAGGGACAATTATGCAAATGCAAATCGTCATCTTCACTTCACAAGTGACTCCTGCTCTAAGTCATCCTTGACATAAATTGTCACTGCACGGAATAAATAATTTGATACTTAAAGGAAAGTTATTAGTTTGTGTAGGCAGAAAAATTCTTTGTTACTAAAATCAAAGAGGTACTCTTAAAATGCATAAACTCCACCAGCGCTTTGAAATCATTTTTATATTTTTATCATCTTGTTCTATAGAGTCACCGTTTTGGAGGAAGTTCCGTATATACGACCTTCTATAAACCATATAAATTAAACCATCAGATTTGGTTTATATTGTATGAACCCTGCTTTTATTACCTTTACCTGGCTTTTGAATTTTGATATAATCAATGTCACAATGACCTTACAAATATCTTATCCAAACTTCTTATCTCATAATGTCATACCCAAACACTCTCATCATCCTATATCACATCATCTTCCCCACCTTCTTAATACATTCCAAGCTGCCCAATTAGCACATCACACATTGCCTCTTACCTAATTAGCAGGAAACAATACCTTCTTCTGAGTTATGGACAAATAAATTATTTGTCTTTTAGGCCAGCCAACAGAGATCTTAATCTGCTGGGGCTCTCAGAAATTCCAACCTTTATTTACACCGCTGCAATATTTGGCAAGCAAACCAACCAACCACCATGATCCATAGTGGTGTTTGTCAGTGGGGTGGTGTGCACTGAGCTCAGCACCTCTGTGCTCTGGATATTACTGAAGTTTTGTCGGCAATATAACAAAGTAGAATTTAGGAGAAGTTGTTGGGAGAAGATTATCTAAAGCAAATCAGAGGTTTTCTCTCCAGGTTAGCCAGCTCCTTGAGGAATGGATACTGGCTGTTAGAAGATGCTGACTTAAACAGAGATACCTATTTCTAGAAATTCTGCAAGTGTTCTTATAATTACTCAGGGTATTCAGGTGATCCAGTCTTGGATCTCTGATTTGTTTTTTGAGTCGCGGTGCCTAATACTGCCTGATGGCCTGCTGGGGTTGTTTAACACTATCCTGGAGTACCGTCACAGCTGAGACAAAATGGTAGGATCTTTCTGCTAGAGCTTAAGATGAAACTCGGAGGCAGTTGATGGGAAGTTTGGTGGTTGGTTTGTTTTTATGGGACACCCTGTTTTTAAGCATTTCTCTTTATTAGAAAGGCCTGATAGAAGCTGTGGACAGGCATGGTAAAAGCCCACCTAGCAGAGTGTTGCTTCTCTGAAAGAGATTGGTAGGAGATACTGATGGAGTGATATAGGTCCTCAGAGTGTTCAAAGGCTGCATTCGGATCACTGTGTTTTGCAGTCACTTGAGACTGTTTTGTCCTCTGAAGTTGTCTCATCTGTTTTGGACCTAATTTTGCTTTAGCCTCTAGAGCATCCTGTGTCTGTAAGTTAGGCAAATTGTAGAGTGAGGAAAGAAGCTAATTTTTTTCCTTACTGTTTTTTACTTAGAAGCAGCCTGTTAAGGTATATGTGGTAAGCACCTGTGCTTAAGGGTGGCTTGCATCTGTCTTTCTGTTCCTTTGTTTTCAGTGAATCTTGCTGACATGAATATAGGTACTAAATATAAAAAAAATCATTACCACGTGGGAAGTATGAGGACAAATAATCTTTTCAAGAAAATTATACATTCTCTGCACAGATGGTGGCCTTTTATTGTTCACAGACTCAGTTTCAAATGAGATAAGAACATACTTTTTTAATGATCTTTTGAAACTTACTGTAGCCCATAAAGCAGTTTGGGATATTGCTGTTGCGAAAACACTCATTTTTGCGGAAGTGATGCAATCTCTTGTTGTTTTGTGGTGGTGTGAGGTTGGAATGGACTCTTTCAGTGGTTAATGTGTCATACTTAACCTGGAGGCCTGTGACAAGTGCAGTGGCAGAAGGTTTGTGCTGGAACACGCCCTGTTTATCATCGGTGACCTGGGGGAGGAGACCAAGTGCACATTCACCAGATGACATCAAACCGGGGAAACCACGGTCAGACACTATGCTGAAGCACAAGGTTGCCATTCAAAGGGACCCGGGCGGACTGGAGAAACGAGCCAACAGGAACCTTAGGAAATTTAGTAGGAAAAAATGCAAAGTCTTGCACCTGGGAAAGAGACAGTACAGGCTGGGGACTGACTGTGGGGAGCGTCTGTGCTGAAATGGAAATGTAGGGATGTGCTAGAGAGCAAGCAAACTAGCCAGCTCTGTGCCCTGGCAGCAGAGAGGACTGACAGCATCCTGGGCTCTTTTTAGAGGAGCAGATCCAGTAGATGCAGGGAACTGATTATTTCCCTCAGCACTCATGAGAGTGTGTCAAGGGTGGGGGCTGGGGCAGCCACTAGACAAATGACATATGCTCTCCACCAACCCTTCTCCCTTCCCAAAGGGGAAAAAGGGAGAGAGACTTATGGATTGGAAGACTAAAACATTTTTAATGAAAATAGGAACAGTAAAATGAAATATATAAAAATACCTACAAACCCAGTATCAAGCCCAAGCTCTGTAATGGCTATTATGTCACTGTCACCACTGATGCTGTGGAGCAGTCACTGGGGAAGTCCCAGACTGGACTCAGTGGCAGATGGGAACCGGATTCAGGAGCTGGATTCTGGAATGTACAGGTTGGGGTTGAAGGCAGAACGGACAGAGTCCTCCTGAAATGCTGACCATAGAAGACGAGGGCTTGACCCTCAGCTTTATACTGAATATGATGCACATGGAATGGAATACCTCAATGATCAGTTTAGGGTCACCTGTCCTATCTGCTCCTCCCTGCAGGAGCAGCCTTTTACTTTCTGCAGCCCAACATGGCACACAAGATTTAACAGTGACCTCGGTCTCCATAGGAGTAAATATAAGCAAGAGCCTTTCTGCACACTGACCCTTGGTAGTAACTCTAAACATTGAGCATTATCATGAAGCAGACACTGTCTGCAAAAATATGCCATTAACTTCAGAAAGTTAGAAGGAACTTAGTGAAAAGTAAAATCACTGAACAGAATTAGTTCTGTTCTAACTCAAACCAGGACAGCGCACATCTAGGTACTGAGTCTAATTTTGCCCCCCTGAGCACTGCACAACATTGATAAACTGGAATGAGTTCAGAGAAGGCACACCAGGATTGCTGGGGACAGGAGCATCTACTACATGCTGGTTCAGCCTGGGGAAAAGATGGCTTCAGAGGGACCTGATAGCTGCCCCTAAGCAGCTGTAAAAGTGATCAAGGAGAAGGAACCAGGCTGTTCACAGTATAGTGCACAGCGGTAGGGCAAGAGTCAACAGGCATAAGTTGAAACAAGAGAGGTTCAGATTGGATGAATAGAGACACTTTTTCTCCACCAGGACAGTCAAGCAGTGGTTGCCCAGAGAGGCTGTGCAATCTCCGACCTTGGAGGTTTTGAAGACTCACCTGGATAAAGCTCTCATCTGATCTCACAGCTGATCCTACTTTGAGCAAGGGACTGAACTGGAGATTTTCTGAGGTCCCTTCCAGTCTAAATTATTCTATGATCGTAAGATCTGTCAGTTATGCCAAGATATCACCCAGGGTGCATTTGTATATGTCAGTCAGTGACAAGCTTGATGTGTGTTAAGGGTAATTAGCATCAGTAGTAACTGGATTACATAAAGATAAGTTCAGTGCATAATGTGTGCTCCTTTAACAGGCAGGGGCCTAACTGTTTTTTCTTTAAGTATGTGTCATTGTCCTGTTTTGCAGTAGGTGTGTGTCACCTTGGGAAAGATTTTTTTAATGGTATTGTTTGTCAGGGTCGCTCATGTTCTGTGTGTCTGCTTGTCTTTCCAGTGAGTATATGAAAGAATAAAGCAGGTATGGTTCTACTAGAGCTCTTCTTTTCTTTCTGTACTAGGAAGATAGACTTTGAAATGTATCTAACTGGTTATTTTTATCAGAGTTCAAATTTGTCCTTCTAGATTTGTTTGGTGAATAAAGCTTATTGTCCCTTCTCTTTTCATTTGCTTATTTTGGGATGTTGTAAATAAATAAAGTATGAATCAACTTCTCCACAGTACAGTTTTGTGTATGATTCCTCAACGTGATTTCAAATGTGATACAATCAAATTTCTACTGTCTTTCAATGTAGTAATTGGAAATTCTACCCAAGAGAAAGAAAAGAAACTGCAAATAGCCTAGAATATATTTTTTCTTTTTCTTTTTCTTTTTTTTTTTTTACTATGTCGTAAAAAAAATGCAGTAATGTCATCTCCGATGCAACCAATGATGACAAACTTTCTAGGAGCTACGATAAACACAAAGATTAAAAAGTATACTTGTTAAAGATTGTTGCTGTTAATGCTACATGACCTGAAATAAAATCCAATTATGATAATCTAGATATGCTTTGTTGTGCTGTAAAATACCTTAACGTTCATGAATGTGCTGCTGCTTCTTAGGTGTAATCTTAACAACATGTTTCTTAAAGCTCTGGCTTCAGTGCACCTGTTCCTTATTTTAACAGCAGATATATAAAAAAGGTTTCATGCTGGTTCATATCCTGCCAGTAGACAGATGAGTTAAACTCCCACAGCAGGTTTTCCTTCTTAGCACACCAGCCCCCCAAGTAGAGGATTTGCTCACTGTTGTTTCCAGAATAATTCGGGGAGCCTAGTTGAATATGTAGTTTCAGATGTGGTGTTTAGAAGACGTCGTGTCCTGTGAAAGCTCTGGAACTCTGAACCATAAATACGGTAGTGTGTTCTCACTTCCATCAATTCACAGGCAGACCCTGATGGACATTATCTCAGTGATGCTTGACAAGAAAGTCAAGTAGATGCCCATTCGTCGTTTCTTGGGAAACGTAGGAGCTCTCAAGCTCCCAAAATGATGCTCTCAGTTACTGAGTATCTCTCCACTTTCAGGAGGTAAAAATAAACTTGTGAACTTGTAGAGTAGAAGGGCAATTCATGAGAAGCTGATAAGTATCAATGGGCTTCCTGTGATGGATCTCATTGCTATGAACTGTTTTCTGTTCAGTGTCACAGAATTAACTCTTTTCGGAGTTACTACATTCTGCCTTTGGTTACACTGTCCTGTTCCCTTGAATGCATGTCTTGTCCTGCACAGTTGTTACTACCAGCATTAATGACTGAATCAAAAAGACCACAGCTGAGTTTTCAGCTCCTGGGCAGTCAGTAAGTCTGAGAGTTCAGAAAAGACACTGCCAAAAAATTTCCCCCCAACCTGTACTTTGTAAATGGAATTAATTTTAGCTGGAAGTTACTGAGACGTAAAAAGTGCAGAATGTTAATGTCCTTTCAATAAGCCACTTTTCAGAATGGGTTTCTCTATAAAGCCTCAGAATGTCTATGGGTGAATATGTTTGCTAAAAGTCAGCAAGTACACACGTATCTTCAGAATGGAATAGAAAGAAACAAAGTAGTACTGGTTATTCAGAGGAACTAATGGAATATATAAACCTCTGCTCTGTGCTGAAAGAGAACTCATGAGAATATCTGGGTTGCTAAGAGGATTATTAAAAATGAAGAAAATGCTGCAAGCAAAATTGTCTTCATTATTTAGCTCCTTATGACTGCGTATTGCGACACTCTTGAATTACATAGCAGTATGGGGGCATTTTCAGCAATAGCGCTGCATCGTTTCAGTGAATGAATATTGGAATAGGTGAGGGGACCTCACTTAGGTTTTATTTAAGACTTCAAACAAAGGCAGGCAGTTCTGAAGTGATGCTTAGTTTCCCTGCAGGAAATATATTCAGATTTGTTGTGTAGGCACAGTACTGTACAATGGGCTTTTCAGTGGGTTGGATTTTTTTTTCTTGTTTTATTCTCCACCTAGTCTTCACACCGAGCTGAGGAGGGAGAGTATGTAATTTAATACAATTAAGGTTATTGCAGAGGTATATGTTGCATGGGTGATATTAAAGCAGCACTTTGCAGGTGATGAGCACTTCACTTACCATTTCAAAGCTAAAAAAACCTCAGCAACAACAACAACAAAAAAAAGAGAAATTGCATCATTTAGATCTCTTTACAAGAAAGCACTAGAGCATTCTCCAGTATGAGGAGTATTTATCATCTGTCCTCATATGAGATTTGCCGGCATAACCAATGAAGAAAAATAAGACAAAGCCACCAAATGCTGTGATTGCATATCCTCCTTTATTGGTGTTATAACCATTTTTTTGAAGTTTGGGAATAAATGAGTAGATATTTTTAGACATTGTAGCACAATGGAGACACTTATGTACGATAATAAAAATTTGCCTTTTTGTCATTTAGTGTTCATAATCTTAGTTGCGTGCTGGCTGGCCTAAACATCCCTTTGTGGGAGTATCGTCTGATCTGGGATTAATAATCAGAGTTTGGCTGTGCCCTGCTCTCCAATTCGGACTCAGGCACGTTGCGTTCCTATGTGCATTGCTTTCCTGGTCATGATGGAGAAGCGAAGGGAAGACGTGGATCGGGGAGAACAGCTTCTAGCAAAGCCTTCTAAACTCTCAGCAGACCTGCACGACCAGGTTGATTAATGCACAAAGTACAGAAGATGATCTCAAAGGACATAGGCCTTCAGCAGCAGAGCAGAAGACTGCAAAGCTGCTGTGATGTTCGTATATGCTTTAGTAGCTTTAATAGTTGGAATATACTGCTGCCTGCTTGCGGAGACAGAGCATGAGCTCCTTGTCTTGTAAATCTCTACTGAGCTCATGGAGCTGACTAAAAGCCCACAATATTTTCTGTAGGAAAAGATGCCTAAATTCAAAACCACAGCCAAATCTCAAATTATTTAGATTTTAGAACTTCGGGGGGGGAGTTTAGGTTATCAGAATATAAAAGATTACAGTATTTCTCTTTGCTTATAGCTATATATTTTTCTATGTGAGAACTGCCAGCTTTCAGCTGCCAAGTTAGAATTCAGATGAGGCTGAATTTCAGTAACAGACAAAATTATTCTTAAACGCAGCTTGTTTGTAGACCTGTTTGGGACACATCAAGGTCTTGTGCAAATGTTTTCTGTGAAGGTAGAGTATTCAGGTCAGGTACAGAGTATGCTCTTGGTGTCTGAAATTTAGGAATTTTCTACACTTCAGCACTGTCTCTCTCAGTGTATCAGGTTTGGAAATGCAACTGATAGTCAACTGGCTTTTCTTTTAAGGAGTCTCAGAATGCTTGAACAAATTAACAAGCTACGAGGGCTTCCAAAGGGAAATTGCTCAGACTGGAACTTGTCTGAGGAGAATTTGTCATCAAGGGGAATTCTCTGCCATCTAAGAAATCTTTCACCAGCAGTAGACATCCCTTACATAGAAAACACTGCCAAGCACTTATGGAAATATTTGAAATAGAAACGACTGACTAATTGATTGACTGAGCTTTTTCTACCAAAGTCCTTTTTTTTTTCTTCTTTTTTTTTTTTCTTTTTCTTTTTAAAACAGTCTGTGTAGAAACGAAAGACATTCCTGGCCAGAACTGCTTCCTCAATTGACTCAATTTTCCCATTTCCTCCCTGGCTTTCTGCTGGCTGTGCTGGGACAGGAAGTTCTGCTGTGCCCTGCTCGAGGCTCATCAACTTTTGCAGCTCAGGTCAAAGAGTTTCACCAGTCATTTTCAGACCCTCGAGCAACCACTGGTTGTGAACACGAAGGCAGGAGGCTAGGAAGCCCTGCGTGTTTTCAGTGGCTGAGGGAATCCAAAGGAACAACTTCACTAGGATGGACAAAGAAATTAGAGTAGTCATCTGGGAAATGAGAGGTGTGGATTCAAATGTCCTTAGAAGTGAATTGTGGGTGCTGAGCATGTTGGGCGAAGTAGGTCAACGGCAGCACTGGTCCTCAGATCTCATTGCGAGGACTGTGACATGGCTTTTGAAATGAAAGATTTATCTGGTTCTGGAAAAGGATTCTAGTCTGAAAACCATGAATGGAGACATACTTCCTTGTGGCCCTGTGTTAGACTGTCATGTTATCACAAGCAGTATGGTTCAGCATTTCTCATTTCTTTGTTTTTTGCTCAGTCTGCCAGCTATTGTAGATCATGTTCTCGGAAGTGTCACTCAACCCAATGCACTGCATAGAGGGAGCCTTCAAGAAGGATTCTGAAGGTCCCATGAAAATCCCGTCTTTGAATCTTGCAAGTCTGCACTTCCCACTTTTCCTTTGTTTGGACCTCTGTGAAGCCTTTGGAGCAATTTTCTGTTTTTCTTTCTGAGCAGACAGCACAATACCTTTCATCAGCATCTTTTCTCTGAAGTGTTGTTTACATTCGGCTTTTCCTCTTAAGAAATGCAAAGCTTATTGCTTCTGAAGCCTGAAGTGCTCAGCTTGCAGTATTGGAGCAGGTCTCCCCCTCTGGGTCAATTCCAAAATACAGAACTCGTCTTTTCTCAGTTTTTCTCCTTTGCTATTTAATTGGGCTATGATTTTTCCCAATATATGACACATCAGAGTAGATAGATGCCACTGCCCCTGCCTTCTTGGGGAGTTTCCCTTCAGCCTCATGAGCCTCATGAAAGATTAGCTTTTCAAAGCTCTTGTCAGCATCCTTGGAGAATGTGTCAGACTTTCTCAAAGCTTTTATTTCTTGCTTCAGCACTGCAAGCTGCTGGTCATTTCATCCTTGAGTAAGATCACTTCTTTCTCAATGATGCTTGACAAGAAGTTTGGAATTGCCTTCTCTTTGACTAAGACATTTAGCTTGTTTGGGCCTCAAGTGCTCCGTCTTTCAGGCAATTTAATGTTTAACCCCCTGGTTCCCTATTTAATGGCACACATCTCTTTCTCATAGAGCAGCCAGAGAAGAGAGAAAAATTGCCTTGCAGACATTTTGCTATCTTGCCAGTTTGAGAGGCATTGAGAGGGACTGTGGGGATTGTCTGGGAGAATCTCTTAGGGATGACGTGACTGCTTTCTGTTATCGTAATGCTCATGGCCATCCTTTTCCCTTCCCTAAGTGTCTTCAACCTTGAGGCCCACATAAATGCTATAAAGGAGAAATGAACATGAGCATCAGGATGCAAAGTCTGAGTGTTATCAGTCATTAAAAAGGTCATTTTCCTTCAGTTTGAAGGAACATCTAAAGTAAAGTGAGTATTGCAGTGTGTGAAACAGGCTGGCAAGACTAACCTTACAGCTATAAAATATGACTGAGGCAGCTGCCCCATGCAGCTTCTCTGATCTTGGTGGCAGTCGGTCTCATGGGAGAGCTTTGCTGAGCTTTTCCATCTGTGAGGAGGCAGCTTGGAAGGGCCGTGACAGAAGGCTGAGGACAGTTTGTAGTATTTTAAGCTGTCAGTTCCAAATTGAAATATTTTAATGTAAGCTTACTTATAAGGAGTAGTACCAGCTTGAGTCATTAAGTCTGGAAGAATTTTAGAATCTGGACCTGGATTTTTCTGTTGGACTTCCTACGCAGAAGTTGCAGCAAAGTGGTGATGGTACCAAAGCCCAGATTTGGTCTTCATCACAGAATTTGTATTTCATGGTCACAAAAGGTCATACTAAACTGGTGACTTTCACTTTCCTTTTTAAGGGATATTTTTTAAAGTGTTTTACTTTCTGGCTTCCCTCCATTTGACCTGTGGTGTAATGTTTGGACTAGAGATGCTTCTGGGGAAGCATTAAATCCAAACAAACTCCCTTCCACCCTGTTTTTCATGAAATCTTTCTTGGATGGTCACTAATGCTCTGATTTTTTTTCCATTACATTCTCTATTAAACACAAATGCTCACTAGAGATCTCATGTAATTTTAAATGCTGTTTTGTTTGTTGTATTTTGGAAGGCAATTAGAAACACAATGGTACTTGTTTGGTTTGTTTTATTTTGTTTTGTTTGGGGGGATTCATGGGGAGGGGGATTGGGTCGTTTTTTTTTTCTTTGTTTTTCCTGAGAGTGGTCTGCGAGAAGTGAGAAATTGGAAAATCTGGAAAACCTCGGCACTAAATTCAAAATAAAGTTTTCCCCTTGGTAGTATGTCTGGAAATGAGGAGAGAGGACTTCTTAGAGTTGGGCAATTGCACTCTGATTTATGGAAACTTTTGGTAGTGGCAAGGTCTTCAGCTGTACCTAGGGACATAGGAGTTCCTTCTTTCACAGCATACTGACGTCCTAGGTCTTCCCAAAGCTGTGCAGAACATGCAGATGCAATGTGGGCAAGCTCTGGAAGTGTTTTGAAAGGGTATCTTTCCTTTTTGCAGAGAATGTGACAGAAGCAGAATGAAATATTCAAGGCTTATTATTTGGAATTTAATAAATGGTTCCTCCTTGGCTGATTCTCCACTAGATATGTTCCAGTAAAGAAAGATACAAAGGTCGGAAATGGAAAGAAAGAAGGGACCAAATGATCAGGGTAGAATTGGTGTGGCTGTGTTTTGTCTGCACCCTTGCCAAAACCTGTCTTCTCAAGAAGTTGCAGTATTTTTTTATCTTGCTTTATCCATGCTTTGTTATTTTATTTCAAGTCTTGTAAAATCATCAACTTGCAATGCAATAAAATCTCTGCTTGCTTTATGTCTAACACATATACCTATCTTCTTCTGCACAACCCACACCTGGGATAACATGACAAGGGGTCTCCTTCTTGGTCTTGGTAGATTGCCTTTGTTTCAGGGCTTTTAAATCAGATAATTTATTTGTATCCTATTGTTGGATAAAATATGCATTTCATGTGCTGCTTTAGTAGCCCAAGTATCTTACGAGACTTGCATTCTTCCTGCTGGAGTGTTTTTTTCAAAAATATCTGGTTTGAGTTGATGAATCTGAGAACTATAATCTGTATTTTTATTATGAGCTTTTTGGCACTGATGTGTAATAAATTTGCTTCGTTACCCCATCCAAGAGAAATACTGCTAAATTGAGGGTCATGAATGTTTCATATCAATATCCTGTCTTCAATAAATCCTGGTCACTTCTGCAAAAAATCTGTCTGCTTTCTGTTTTTAGATATTCACGGAAAAATGAAATATATTAGTCTGGGGCTTCCTTCCTTTTTGCTGCCTCTGTCTCCTTTCTCTTCCTGGTAGATATCTTCATGATGTGCTAACTCATTCAGCCTGCAGCTGAGCCCAGGAGCCAAAATGGAGTTAGGTCCATCCACACTTCTTGTGGCTTGCTTTCCAACATGTCCTAACCTCTACAATTTTAAAGCTTCTGCTATCTGAATCCTAAATTATTTATAGGTAAGAGTTTCTTCCCCACATGCTCCCAGCCAAATATTTTCTCTCTGTGACAGTGGCAAGCAAAAGGCAGTATGAGACCAGTAGTCTTGTGGAATAAACCAAGAAAACCTAAGTGAAGAGAACCATGTGCTGTGCCTGGCACGTGGTGCATGGCTGGGGCTCACAGCCACTGCTGGTTTTAGTAGTAAGAAGGCTTTCTCAGGATAACATTGCCTGGTCCTTGTACTCTTGTCACTGTCTCTGTCTTCCCAATAGGATGGCTGACAGCTCGTTCTGATTTTCTTCAATTATTTTGTCAATTGGGGATGGATAGAGATGACCTTAGGGGTGAGCTGATGACTTTGTGAGGGTATCGCCTGAAGTGAAATAAAGTAGATGAAATGAGAATAAATTAAAAGTATGTGTTTTTATTCCAGTTGGAGTTTCAGGAGATGATCCATGGGGCCTGCTGGTACAAAAACCTGGTATGAGGGAAGATTAAGCCACGTCATTAGGTGTAACACATGTTATCTACAACAAAAACTCAGGCTATGTTCTCATAACAAATGAAGGCTGTGGCATAGTAGTTTCCCAAATGAGCTGTGATACCAAGATTTCGGTTTACTTTGGAAGATGCTACCAGGATGTAATTTCATAGGTGGGTTTTCTGGACTGTTATAACTTGTCAAAACACACTTCAATTAGTCTGGTTACTGGAATTCCCTGGAGGAAAGCAGCCTTCAGAGGAATGAAAACCACAGTGTACTGACACAAATAGTTTTCCCGTCTGTTGCATAACAGGATGACTTACTTGGTTATTCCATGGTTGGTCCTTTCCATCCTGAAAAAAGTATTTGAAAGCTAAAGTCCAGACTGCGTTCAATGGCCTGATCTTTTTTGGAAGTCAAGTTCTGAAATGAGGGATGAAACCAAAGTAAGGGAAGATTAGAGAATTTCCCATGCATATGGCAGAGACTCCAGAAATCCTGATATTTTAGCTCTGCTGCAGATCCATTCCACTGTCTCCTTGCCACAAGTGATACTAAAGTCAGTCTGGGAGGACCCTGGAGCATTGTGAGGAAGGACCCGCGTTGTTCTTTCTGCCTAATGTTGTTGTGGAACATCAGCTCTGTGGAACCCATCGGCTGTGCAACACACCTAGATTTCCTCCCACGAACAGCAGCAGGGTGGATCTAGATTCAGGCCATCGTGTGGGTGGGGGTACAGGACACTTCATGTGCAATGTAAATAAAGAGATAATTTGTTAGCATTGCTCCAGACAGAAAGTGTCTGTAATGTGCATAAACCTTCCTTTGTTTTGGGAAACAGGCCTGACACTAGATACTAAAACCTTTGGCCTGAAGCTCCTGTCTTTATCACTCATTGTTTGACTTGTTTTTCAGATTTCAAAACAATACTTTCCCACTCTAAACACAGCTTTATCCCACTAAAAATACAGGGTGCTATTGCAGTTGCTGTGGCAGATGCTGCTGTTAAGGAGACGCTCCGTGTGGAAAGCAGCAGTTCCACACAGCACAGTTCAACTCTCATTGAAGCTGGAGAGAAGAGTTGGCTTGGCTGATGCATGATCCATGATATTGAATTTGGACTGCCACCATAAAATCTGACCCACTGGTGTAGAGTTACTGTGTTCCAATTGCAGTGGCTGGATCAACAGTTGGTGGTGGTCTGCTGAGAAGTTGCATGATGTGTGTGTGTGTGCAGCTGGGGTGTTTCTTCCACTCCTATTTCCAGGTGCAAGCAGTCAGTTGTGGAGGAAGCAGGATGATGGTTGGTTGTCCCCAGAACTTGTCATAAGTTACTTGTGTTGGTTTGTGTGGAACAAAGATAGGATAGAACAAGAGGAAAGAGCCTCAAGTTGCGCCAGAGGAAATTTAGGTTAGATATTAGGAAAAATTTCTTCACAGAAAGGGTCATCAAGTACTGGAAGGGGCTGCCCACGGAAGTGGTAGAGCCATCATCCCTGGAGGTATTTCAAAGAAGAAGTGTTTAAAAGAAGTGGTTCTTAGGGACATGATTTAGTGGTGATCTGGCAGTACTGGGTTAATGGTTGAAATTGATGATCTTAAAGGTCTTTTCCAACCTAAACACTTCTATGATTCTGTGCCTCTAGGAAGTTACTTGTGCTTACAATGGTTTCTGGACTTTCACTTATTTCATGGTTTGTAGATAGTTGTTGAGCTTTAGGAGGCCAGTGCCCTGCTGCTGGATCAAGGTGACATTGAGTTGCAACTTGCTGTGAGGAGAGCGTTGTTGTGCTGTGGGAAAGAGGGATACCCAAAGGAAGCTATACTGCCTTGTGGTCGCAGCATGCTCTTGGAGACTTTGCTAGAAAGGGCCCAGTCAGTTAACAGCCAAGCCTTATAGGAGGTTCTTGGCCAAAAATAGATGAACAAAGAAAAGCTGCTGAAGGAATAAACAAAATCAGTATGTGTTTTTGTCACTGTCTTTTCTGGTACAGTCCTGCCTTAGGTATTTGCTATTGCAAATGAGGTTTGGGCTTGGTCCTGTGTCACAACCATGTTTTGTTTTTTTTATAGGAGGCATGATATAGCCAGAGCGACAGGTTGCCTTCTGCACCTGGTGGTGCAGGTTCTTCTCTGAACCATATGAATTTCTACCTGGGAATTCAGATTTTCCTACTAGCCTCAAAAGAAAACAACCACCCACCCCCAGACATCACCATCACCAGTTAAAGCAGGAAGATTGTTGTAGGTAGTTAATTAAAAATTGTGTAATGTTAATTATATAGTCTGGCTACGTATGTGCTCCTGTAATACATAAAATAACAGTTTGAAGGAGGGAATTGGAGAGATGGCTATTTTTGCATTGGTAAAGAGAGCAGCAGTCTTTATTTTTAAAACAGCCGGGGGCTGGTTTGACAGCAAAATCTTAACCCAGCAGCCGTCACGCTTTGCCATCTGCTCAGACAAAGCACTCCTTAAACAGGATTGTCTCCTGAGCAGAAACAGAGACAGTGTGCGATGAATATGTGCACTCCGTTCTCATCAGTGAGGGTAGGGTCCCAAATCTGCTTAGACCTCTGCCCACCAATGCCATTGGAAAATCAGTAGCCTTGGTGCCTTTTTTTCCTCCTTTACTGGCTGCTCCAATCTCTGACACTCTCTCCATGCATAGAAAGGTTGCCCTGGCTTTTGGCCTCTGCAGTTCTCAACTAGCTCACCAGTACTTTCCTCCCTCCTTCCCAAACGTGTGGAGGCAGTGGGGATTAACACCGTGGGTGTCCAAAGCCAGTTGGCAGAAGGAGGGCATCACAAGCTGTGCATCCATGCTGGGCTGTGGGGTTTGATTTATACAGCCGAAACCCTGAAAAGCAGTTTGCAAAGATACAATTGAAGAGCAAAATTCAAGCTGACCTCTTGCCACAGTTAAGGCTGCGATTGGTGCTGAATAAAACAGAGGTACCAGCTCGCTGCCACCTTCCACACCAAATGCCAGTATTAACTGGACACTTACGTAGAAAATTTGAAATAAAAAAAAATGGCTTCTGAAGCTCGCTGGAAAAAAAAGAATAAAATGAAATAAAATTCTGTCTTGGTGGAAAATTCTTGTGGTTTTTTTTTCCTTTTCCAACAGAAGCTGAGGAAATCATTATTCTCCCTGTCACTCTCCTTCCTGCTTGAAAAAGTGGGCAGGGAAGGAGAGAAAAATCTGGAGAAGGAAGAAAAGCAGGAAAAAAAAAAGCAGGAGGGGATCTTAGTTACGGAAAAACTTGCAACATACTTTTGACACAGCTGAGTCCACCCATCCAGTGGGAGGGCTGCGTGCCTGCCTGACATGGGTTGGAAGACAGACCAATTGCCTTTCAGTGGTGGAGGGACGTGGTGGTAGCACCCTGCCCCAGCTTCAGGGTCTTCCAGTAGCTGCCGCAGAAGGCAGGAAAGAGAAGAGAGATGGAGGAGATGGCAGACAGTGGGAATAGACTGAGTCAGTGCTGAGAATGTGAGATCAGAAGGAATCCACACCATGAAGTGTCTGGGAAAATCTATCACTTTGTGTAAATGGAGACATCAGAATTTGACTCAGAAGTGGTTTTTTTCCAGGTTAAACCCAATGCCTTAAATTCCACATGATGCAACTGGCAGCATAGTGGTGAGGTGCAGATATTGGAGGATGCTTTCATAAGCAGTGACAATGGATCAGCTGTGGTCTTGGCGTAGCTTTTCATGAATTTTCACGAAATTGTCATGACAGCACTTGCATGCACAGACAGCACAGATAGGAGCTATTTTCAGATACTTTCATGAGTTACCTGTGGTCGCTGGATGACCGAAAACAGAACAGGGCAAAACTTCACTATCTTCATCCTCAATGCTTGGAAGCTCCTCTGTGTGGAGCCTTCTGCTCAATGGGTCAAAAGCTTCAGGAGGATCTACTCTGTACAAAGCCACGAGGTCAGAGCCCCATCCTCGTTCCAAGTACATGTCTGTGTATTTGTCTCCATAACATTTCAACCTTTCTACCTGCAATAGCTACTGATCCCTTTGATAATCTCCTCCTTTGCTTATTCGTACCTCAGTGGATTTCCAAATTCCAGTATGCTCGATTCCATACTTGAGATTATTTGGGACAGTTCATTATTTAGATTTCTGAGACCTGGTAAATTGGGTTCTCTGATTAAAACTGCAGAGGCATAGGAGGGCTCCATCAGTATCTGAAGATTGGCACCTTTCAAAGCAGTGGTCATGAAATTCAGCATGGATGAGCTGCTGGACTGTTGGCTCATCTGGTGCTTTTCCTTTTTAACTTGTGCAGCTCCAGCTCTTTGGAGTTATTTGAACATAATCCTGGCAATCTGAGCATATAAACTAATACATGCAAAGCCTTTATCATGACCTGCACCTGAGACTGCAAACTCGCTGGTGCGGTGTCTCTCCTCCCTATATGTTTGTATTTAACACAACAATGCCAGTCTCTCAGGGAGTTTCCAGACAGTACTAGTATGGAAACTGCAAAGTACAGTAGTTCAGATGTAAGAAAGGCTAGGAGGCTGTTGATTCGGAGTTCCTGGAAAGCCTGGGATGGTGTACAAATGAGGTAATATCTAAAACATCTTCAAATATGTTTCTAAAGCAAATGTTGCACAATTAAATTAAGGCTTCAGAGGAATAAAAAGTAGAGACAGATTTGTTTTTCTGTTGAACAGGACAAGTGTGTCATATTTAATGATCCCCATAGAAAAACGTGGACTTCAAAATTAAAGCCGCAGTTGTGTCGTCAATCTAAAGAAGTGTATCGGATTGGAACATATAGAGCTGTAGACCATTGCATAAAACCCAAGGAATTCTCACCATCTCTTTCCAGTAGACTTTTGTCTTTTCCTAGTCTTTCTTTTTTGGTCTAATATATATATTCATGCAGTAATTATGTTTTTTCACAGAGTCAGAGACCGATGAGCACCAGAGATGTGCTCCAGATTGCTTCATCTGCCTCCTGCTGTCCCTGTATGTAGTTCTTGTCTTATTTGATAGATATTCTCAAGCTGTGTTTCTTAATGAATCCATCTTTAAAATAGCAGTCCATGAGTTTACAGAGCTACAAATTTTTTACAGTTCTGTATCTGAGAAAATTTTATATGTTGTTTGAAACTACTCCATTAAGCTGTTTGACTCTTCCAAATTTATTTCTGTTCCCTGTGAAAGGTGTGCTCCCGCCGCACTTAGAGACACAGGCATCTTTGGTTGACCCAATTTCTCTTCTTGCATGTGGAAATAGTTGCATGACACAAAGAACACTAGAACAGTATTAAAAATTACTTCTCCTTTCCTTACTTGGCTTACAGAAGGAGTCTGTTGAGTCTCTTCGTCAAATACTTTGGACCTGGGTTGTTTAAAAAGGACTAGTGGCTTCTTGTGTTGATCCAGGGATTCTTGTCCCAAGTCTCACCATCTTCCTGCATAGAGCTTCCTGAAAACATTGAGAGTCTTCACAGTTTTCAGCTTGACTGTCCCCACTCACTTGGCAATTTTGGAAGTGAAAACCTTCACAGATCATTAAATTCCAAGATGCCTTGAGTAAGGGCTTTTCATGAGGCGCCTAAAGTTCTCAAATGATTCGAATAGAGTATAAATGCCACTAAATAATGTCTAGTAAATATTGTGTCTTGAAAAGCCTGAGTTGTAGCAGTACCTTCATGTTCTTGTCAGTCTCTTTTGAGTAGACAAGAAGCCCTCATTTTCAATCTACAAAACTGAATAAAGATATTTAAATAGGTCAGACTTGTGGCTTTAAGATGCGACTCCTAGGCTATGTAATGGACTTGAAAAGCTGGAATATCCCCAAATGAGCGAAAACCAAACCATTGCTGCCAAATTCTCAACTGTCTTCTGCAGTTGAACTTGTAAACTTGCACATGAACCCCCTCTGCCTGTCATTAGCATGTTTAGACACACTGAAGTGCAAGTGGAAGGTCAGGTTAGGTAGCTGGGCACTGTTTGTGGGGGTTGTACACAGCAAAGTTGGGTTTGCATATGCTGATGTGGTACAGCGTGTTTCCACAAGGGGAAATTTGAGGCTACTTTCACAGAATGTGTTAACCTCACATCGCCAGATCATTTGGCATTTGTCTGAGGAGCACACACAGAAAATTAGGTAACATACTGAATGTGAAGCTCAAAATCCTTAGCCCTGTCTAACACCAAAATCATTTAGAAGGTGCATTGCCAGGTGTGTTTGATTTCTTTAATAAAGGTAACCAATGCAGAGCAGTTACATCTGAAGAAGGAAGGAAGAAAAAGATGTTGATGTTTACAGTTCTAGCACTAAAATTTTCAACATTGTACAAAAAAAACCTGATCTCTTTGTTTCTGGGTTTGTAGAACTAAAAAGGTATTTGCTTAAGGAAAAAAAAATAAAAGCTTTTTTAAGATTGATTTTTCCATTGTTACCTCTAGGAGGTAGCTGTGATGTTAGGAACAGTTGTCGAGGAAAGAACAACCCTTCTCTCTTGTTCATAGTAGTATTTCAGATTTGACTCCTCCAGGGACACAAGTATTGTTTGTATTTCTGCATCTCTGGGACAGAGTAGATTTGTCTATTTTTTTTGTTTTGCCTTTTGGTTTTGTTTCAGTCTTACTTAGGTTAGGCATAGCTTTGTGAAAATCCCAAACCAAGGAAAACAAATCTTTTATGGTCTGTCTGATCTTCCAGCCTTTTCATTTCTGGTGTTAAAACATTTTTATTTCTGACTTGCTATGTATGAAAGCCAAAAGAACTGAATTTTCAATTCTGGATCAAAATCTGGCACCTAGTAGACTGCAAAACTATGAGGGAAAGCATTGTTCTGTATGCATGAGACATGGAAATTAGTTGTTTAAGCAAAAGATTTTTTCAGATGTTTAGGTTTTGCATATGAATTGTCCCACTAACCCTATCTACCACAAATATTGTAAGTAATACAAATGTTTGCTAATAGCTTGTTTGATTATGAACCTTCAGTAGCTTTGGCAAAATGCTATTCTGGAGTGAGTAAAAGAGTGAGTTCCCAGCCTTCAAGTGTATGGCTGTGAGTCGCCTCATTACTTTCAGTACTGTCTTGGGATCTCTAATGACCGCAGCTGGTCAGCGCACCGTGTCACCTGGTACCAGCCATGTCACAGGGCAGCCACGAGCCCAGCTGGTGAGTACATGGTGAGTACATCGCAGGGGATGTTACGTCAGTGCTGACTCACAAGGGAAAGGAATACTCATCAATCCTGCGCTAGTGTAAAGTCTTCTGTGAATTAGGACCTCTCTTTGTGAAACGACTTCACCCATGCTCCTGTTTTCATTCTTCTTCTCACAGGGTGGTGTGACAGTTCCCTAGCCTGAATTGGTGGAAATGATGTCAAAAAGGGGATGAATTTGACTTGCAGATATCTAAGACTTTCGTATTTTTTAATTAAGATTTTTGAAAGTGTCTCTGTGTGTGTGTGTGTGTCTACATATGCGCATAGAAACATAGTCTCACATTTGCTTTGCAGATAATTAAAAGTCCCGTGACTGTGACGTTCTAAAATTACTGCCCTACTGGTCAGCTAAAATTGCTTTTGGACAGTACTGATCTGTCAAACCAGCCATGAGATGCCAAATCGGTTTCTTTCAGATCTTCAAGTCACTTGGCACTTGAGAGGGCTGATTGCGATCCTAAGCCTCCCACTAGTCTGGAAATGGAGAGGAGCAGATGATGCCACCTGAAGCTCTCCTTCCCGACATCTGTGGAAAGCCCTGCCTTCTGACTCCGGCTGTTGCATTGCACTTGGCAAGCCAGGCATAGCGACCGGCTATAGCTGAGCAGTGCATTTTCGATCAGTACCTGTTTTTTCCTGTGAATTTGAAATGTTGAAAAGTCTACTAAAGTTCATAAGCCTTTAAGGCACTGACACAAGAAAAGGAAGGAAAAAAAGAAAGCAGGAGGGGTCTAGGTCTGTGTTGCTTCTGGCATTTTTTGAACCTTTTTGTACCTGAGCAAAAATGTCTGTAAAGATACGGTAACCTAACCCACTGCACTTTGTTTACTTGCTTTGCATGGGTGTAAATGATGAAACAAAATGCCAAGCAGTGGAGGATTCAGGATAATGATAGTACTGTTTTAGCTTGCTCTGCGTGGCTTGTTCTATTAATATACGTTCGTGGTCAGGAAGGAACGCAGTCTCACTTTGCTAAAATCCGAAACTCAGTAAAGCATAATATGTGCAGTATTAATTTTGGTTTGACACCTGCCAGGCAAAGTTCCTCACCAGCCAAAGGCATTCTTCTCAACTGAGCTCCATCTGCTGAGCAGATCTTTGGTTCTGATATTTCTAACTACTTGAGCCAAAAGAAAAAGAAGAGCCAACTTGAAGAAAAAAAAAATCTCTAGGAGGAATGAACAGTTTTATAAAGGCTAAATATAATAACTTGTTGTCATACTTGATTTAAGTCTTGTATGGAAAACATGCACTATTAGTTGTGTTATGTAAGAAAACATTCCTTCATACTGGCACTATGATTTTTGTTGTTGCATGAAAGGAAGATCAGTAGCTAAAGTCCGAGTACATGATTTTATTGTTGAAATGCTACAGCCTTTAGAAAGACTTCTTGGTAGGAAAGTTTCTAGTAAAAGATTTACTCACTCGCTCTACTCGGCAGGTACAAAGCCCAAGGAGTCTGCCATGAATCTTGCACGCAAAGGAGCAACAGGATTAACACTTGCCTCAGCTCATTGAAAGACAGGTCAGGCTATTTGAAATAAGAATTCAAGTAGCATCTGTCAAAAGAAGTTAACTTTCAATCCCCTGACGAAAGTTGCATGATGAGTTTGTCACCTAGCTGACAAAATAATCATTAATTGCCCCAGTTGTCTTTGTTTTGAACTCAGAGTGAGTGCATTACTCTGTCAGAGCTGCTTGGCCCACCCAGGTAAACATTTGCCTCCTATGAAACCCTGAAAAGTCTACTGCAAATATGAATGTTCTTTATAATTGTCGTGACTTTGTACAACCATCTGCTGGTTGTTTATTATTTGTGATAGCGTGGAGAAGAAACATGACTGAGGGAAATGATGACTCTGTGTGCTTCAGACCAATAATTAATTGTTGAAAACGCTGTGAATATTATGAAACTCTATTGAATTTGTTAAGAACTGCAGAGCATTCAAAAGTATATAGAAATCCACTGGCATACTTCAGAATTGGAGGTTTTAAGCATTCTTTGTAGAGCTGACTCCTGGTGTGACTGCCAGCATGTGAACCAGAGAGTCTTGTCTCTGCTCTGTCAGACTATCAGTATTAACAACTCATTGCACCAGGCTTCCAAAAAATGGTCACACACCGTCTTTCCATGTAACTTTTCAAGTCATGTTTGCTCATTTGGAAAAAAATATAATCTGTGACCAAGGTCTGAATGTTTGGTATCTGTATTTAAGCAGTTCTTCCACATTATTTCTAAAAGCTCAGGTGTTCCTCAGAACCTCCCAATTGAGTAGACATTTCTTTTCCTTGTTGCAGTTCTGCGTGCTAAACCTGTTTGTGCGTTTGTACCAAAGGTATCACTACAAGGATGCTGTCATTAGCTGTGACTTCAGTGCTGATGCATATAGCTTATTTTCATATAACAATATAGAAATTCATAGGAAATATCAAGCAAATTTTGCTTCCACTTTGGTGCCCTACAGCAGCATCAAATGCTGCTAAAAATAGGAAAGTATAAAAAGACAGTATGATTACCGTCTGTCACGTAGAGTGATCCTGCTTCAAAAGAGAGCAGCTATTACAGAATGTTGTGTTTGTGTTTTCTTTGCATAGGTATTGTGTTCTTTGCATGCATCTGCAGTCGCCATTTGCTTTGTGAGCTTAATTATTTGATTTCAGGGTATGTAACAGCAGAGAAATACTAGATGGTATTGTAATTGGTTTTTTTTACATGGGAAACAGAGCAACATCCACACTATTAACTGCTGAAACTTCCTCCCTGCTCTTCCCAATGAAAAGCAAATGAAGAAGTGAAAACTCAATCTCCTTAAACTCAGAGATTACTCCCTATGGCTTGAAAAGGGTGAAAATTTAAAACTGCATGAATTTATTTAAGGACTTCTCTATCAATCAGTTTACTAGGGATTAATACTGAAGGTTACCAGTATAGCGAAGATCTGTGGAGGTACAAAACCTGTAAAACAGATTAAAAAAAACCTTAATGAACTACTGAAACTGAATCTTGGGAATTCAGTTGAAAACTTTTGTCATGAAATCTGAATGTTTATGTCTCAGGGTTTAGCAGTCTGCTGCTGCATCCCCTGCTACTTGGCAGTCATTAGCAAGTGATAAAGAATATACAAATTAGCTGCTGGTATTGAGCCAAAATAGAAACATCTGCGTTCTTGAAATGCCTGTAGATTTACAAAATTTTATACAATCTTCTTTTCCTACCCTAATACCCAAATTGTATTTAATGTCACAAAGCGTGATGCTTTAGAGCTTGTACAGGAGTAGAGGTTGCTAACCAATGAAGACGTACGTACTTTTAAATTGCACCAGTAATGCAGAGTCCCAGCAAGCTACGGGCAGGAAGGAGCTCAACTTGGTACCATGGATTTGCTTCACTTGATGGAAACCGTTTAAAGTTGCCGTAGATTTGATTATCATGGCCACAATTTATTCTGCATATTGGCAGTAATAGTATTAGATTCCGATTTATTTAAAATAAGAGAACTTCGTGTCTTTTAATACAAGTCATAAAACCCAGCATGATGTGGAAGAATGCAGCCAATCTTAAAATTTTATTTCATATTTGCTTTCATTTTGATTAGTGCCTTTCATAATTTAATTACAAGACGTGGAAATATAAATTACCATGATAGAAGTACACTTACAATTAAGTAGTTTATGATCACTAATTGACGTAATTGGTTTAATTTATGCACATTTGTATATTAAAGACTGTTTGCATTCATCAGATCAGAAGTTAGCAAGCTACAGAAACTTTACGATCCTGCGTTTGTGAAGCATAACTGCAGTGTCTATTAAGACAAACATAACAGTCTCTGTCGAATTTGTTTTACTATGGTGTGGTCAGTTGAAAAAAAAAGTGCTGCTTTCTAAACTCTTGGTTTAGGTGGTTTTTATTTTAACGTGCTTATAGTACAGATTCCATTCTGTAGTTTAGTCTGGATATTGAACTGACCAAGATGTGATTTTGATTGTGTTAGAGAAGATGGTATCTATCCTTAGGAAGGTAGCTAGGCCTGTTGTTCCTACAAAGGTGCAGATTTTCCATCACTGAGATTTCGCCATGCTGAGTCAGATCTATGGGAGGAAGAGGGAGTTCCCAAGCAGAGAACAGAGATCAGTGCACACTTGGCAGTCATTGTTAAATCGTGTCTTCTGATAGCCTCACATGGGATGAAGGAAGTGGGCATCTCTTTGGTAGTGAGCAGAAGCCTACAGGGGAGGCAACCCGCTCAGATAAGTGGAACAACTCCCACAGTCTTACACCTTGCAGCTACCAATGTAACTCACCACTCATGTGTGGCAGCTATGCATGTGCTAAGGCAGGAGAAGGCTATACATCTTCTCGAAGTTATTTTAGTCTTCTTCTGTAAATTATTGTGATCTGAGTGTATTAACTTTCTATATGGAAAGATAACCACAATGAGGTCAGCTATCTGTCTTCAAATAGTATAGAATTCAATTTTTCTCATTCATTGGTCAAACACTTTTTGAAACCCAGGATGTGAACCTGGTGGTTTTGAATAAACTTTGGATGATCTATGTGATTCATGCTGTTTGCAGATTTATAGAGAAGATATATATATGATGATACATAGAAGAGAAATATTTTTCCATGTTCCCTGGAGCACGATTACTTGGAACTGTTGCAAAATACTCATGTTCCCTTCCCAGCCTTTGAATCAGTCTGGCGTTTAATGAGCAACAACAACAACAATACAAACAAAAACATCACCCAAGTTGTATAGTAGGGGTTGGTTTCTGGATAATCTGTTCTACTTTTTTTCCCTGATCAATGATTTGAGATTGTTTCTTGTGTTTAAACAGATCCTGAATCAGACCCTTCTGAAGTTCACAGCAATGCAGTAACCTTATAATGCTTCATGATCATTTTTAACTTGCCTAGGAAAGAATAAGCACCGCCTTCTCTGTGCAGGCCTACCAAATGTTCTACATTCAGCAGCATGTTACTTCACCATCTGGCACTCCAGCCATTTAGCGCTGCAGGTTGGCTTAGAGCTCATGAATTTGGATGTGCTGCAGGAAGACACAGGCATTGACCTGCATTTCTGTCTGTTAGGACAAGGTTGAGAGAGAATAGATGAACAAGAAAGCAGAAGAGCAGCCGTACAAATGGAGGTCCACTGTCATCTCCCGTCCACTTTTCTAACAAGTCGAGCCAGTGCAGTTACCCAGCACCTTCCCTTTGTTCCTCACCTCTCACCAGGACCTCCATCATGATCTGGCCTTCAACTTCAACGTTCTACAGCACCCCCTGGGACCCCTCAAAATACTTGCTCTCTGTTTTCTCTTTCACCCAGCATCTCTGACAGCTCGAGGAGGGCTGCAGCTCTCAGAATTCTCTGATCTCTCCATTAGTGGGAGCGTTACATACTTACCTTTCAATTCAAGTTCTGCAACCCCACCTCACTACTCTTGAAATTCTGTCCCAGCCTAATCCGCCATATGCTGTTCTGCTGCATGACCTACTTCTACCATTGTGCTCAGGTCAAGGGGATTCCTCTTTAAAACAAATATACCTGGTTATGTGTAAGTTGTTTGCTATTGTGACATTCAATCATTAAGTAATTTCTGGAAGAGCTGCCACAACACAGCACACAGTCTGGCAACCATGACGATGCCTGTTCAGTACTCACTGCTGGGTCTATGGCTCGGGCTAGTTGAACAAGTGCACTGCACTCTGAAGGGACTAGAGGGAGGCAGAGCCTGGCGCTAGGTTCCATACTGTATGATTCACTTTAGCTGAAGTGCCCCGGGTGTAACTGGCTGCTGACATGTTTGGCACGATGGTTCTGTGGAGCTTCAACATCTCTTTTAGCATGATTTCCCATAGTAACCAAGATTGTGCACTCCTCCATTGCAGATTGCCTACCCCTAGTAACTTCTGAACCTGTTGGCCAACTTCAAGAAGCTTACCTAGTTGCTGTTGTGGAGAGGAGCAATTCCATGAGTGTCTTGAGAATTGGTAAGCAGCTGGAGGAGAGAAGTCCCGAAGCACAAGTCGGCTGTAGGACTTCCACCTAGGGGAAACAAGGCTGCTTGGTTTGCTGCTTGTAGAACTGCTTGATCTAACTTTAGCTGTGCTCAGGGAAGAACTGTACTCCAGATGCCAGGAAAGATGATTAAAGAGGACTCTGAAATGCTTGCTTTGAACTCTTCAGAAATTATGAGCAGGATCTGGTAAGAGGGCCAAGTCTCACCAACAACAGTTGGTGACGAGTCCAAATCACTGAAAGACGCTGTACAACTTGCAGTAGAAGATGCTGAGGTCAGATGCATGCCTAGGCAGTTACTCTTTTTTACAGTCCTGTTAATGCAGCATCTGAAGCCCAGAATCACCTACCTGTTTCTAATGTGATTATATAAAAAATAGAGCATTTTTGTAGCATTGTTTCTACCAAGGGCTCTTGCATGCAATTCTACTCTCTCTCAGCATATCCTTTGATTCCCAGGAGAGTGTTCTCTCCACGAGATCCCATTCTAGAGGTTGGGAAGCATTCTTGACCCTTCCCAGGAAAAAAAATAATTTTTTTTGCTGTGATTTATCAAGAGAAAGGAAATGAAGAGGACGCATGACTGTGAACGTCAGCATTAGGATGTGCAGCTCAGAGAGACCCGGATTCCCATCTTCTCTTCCAGCACTGCTTCTGTCTCCTTATCTGATGAGTATATATGTTGTCATTTAAAAGGATAAAATACAAAGGCAATGCTGGAAGCAGAGACATCCTTTCCTAAGGGACAAATTTATTAGATATTATTAGATAAGGGGTGAGCCACTGTATCCCTGGCTCCCCAACTGTCCCTTGAACTTCCTGTGGAGTTGTCCTTGCAGGATGAGGCAGCAACTGATCGAGATTTTTTCAGGACTTTGAATTCAGGTACATCATTTCCATCAAGGTCCCATTTACACAGCAAAAAGCAAAAGCCAAAAAGTTGGTTTTGTGTTGCATCATGAAAAAATGTGTTGACTTCATAAGGGAGAAGGCTTTCTAAAACTCCAACAGATGTTTTTGGTCGTGCACAGAGAAGTCATACTTAAATGGAGAAGGGTCCTTTAGACAAAACTGTAAGGTGCTTTGGGCTGCTGGCAGGTTTCAGGAGTTGGCTGGATACTGTGTAGATCACCAAAAAATGCCTCAGTGCTTTTTGCTGCTTTATCCTGTGTTGGAGCCAAGCTCGCTTGCTCCCCGCTGCTTTCCAGCAGCATGGAGTGTGGGAGGTCAGCTCCTCGATGCTGATAAAGATTTCCCTGTGGTGCAGGACAGATGATCTCAGCTTTTTTCGTAACCTAAGGGTGATGAAGAGAAAGCAAAAGGAAAAAACACACGTTGAAGTGATTCAAAGCCCATATTCACTGGACTTTATCTTGCATCCTCCCACTTGTGCTAAGCAGGACAGAGCTGGGGTGAGTTTATTTTCCGTCCCCCTGATTGTTGCAACATCTTCTTGGAGTCTCCTAGTTAAAGATGGAGAGGTCCTGAAAAAAAAGAAATCCGAAAGTGGTGACCAGCTGCCTTTGCCCCATATATAGCTTTGGTATCTGGGTTACTCTGTTTTGTCTGGTACATATCTGTGATACTATTTATATCCAGTTCTGTTTCCTGTCCACACTTACCAGACTCTCCCAGTCTGTGCAGTGCTCTGGAAACACAGATGTACATGCAGGCCAGAAGTTGTCAACATCTCCTCTTCTTTTTTTTCAACTGGGACAACTAGGAGAGAGGCTCAGGGTGAATGAGCTTCCTTGACCAGTGAGAACTGAAAATAGGGAGAACCACATTTCTTCATGCTGCTGCAGGTCTTTCTCTGGGTCAGTTTCATCTCCAAAATCGTGGTGGAGAGTGTCCTCCCCATGTCCAGCCCAGAGAAATGGGATTTTCATGGCCCCGAGTGCTGTGCCAGCGAGCCAGCCAGTCGTCCCAAGAGAGCAGCTCTGCACCAGGCTGACTTGCTCTTCAGCACAAACTCATCAGCTCCCTGTTCTTCAGGGACTTAGGGGCTTCAGCCTGAACGTCAAGACTTCAGCCTCTAAATCTCCGCTGCACATGGCCCTGACAATTTGATGCATAGACAGCATCCAGAGCTGGGCACAGCATTTCACTCAGTGTGCTTGCTGGAGGTAACAGCACCACAAATCTCCTCCTCTGGGGAAACCCTCCACATCGTCAGGTGGTGCCCCGAGCCCTGCTTCTTCCAGTTTCTACTAGTGCAGTCCGCGTTTTGCTAAGCTGCAGCATTTATCTGACATAAATACATCCAACTCCACACTGGATCCACCTAAAGCAAGAAGAGCTTCACATATTTTTTTTGCAGAATTGAGGTCTCAGTATCTTAAATGTACCTTTCAAATGCAACTGCAGGATCTGCATGATTGAAACTTTTTCTCTAATCTCATTACCACCCTCAGGTAGTTCCTGAAGAGCAGCATTAATCCTAGAACATTTCCAGAGCTTCTTGTGATTTTGCATTTGTTGTAACTAAAAGATCTCGCTAAATATTTCTCTATACTTCTGAATAATATTGCCCGTCATGTAATACTTATCTCAGATTTTCCTCAGAGACTTTGTATCAGAGCTGAAAAAGAGCTATCACAGAAAATAAAATGGGACTAAAATAACTGTCCTTTGTATTAAATTTAACATTTGGCTTCTGTCCCAGAATTTTCCACATCTATATTAGAATCAGATGGTAGCAGAAGATGAAAAGATTTCCTGGATGGATATTATTCTTATTTATTTTATTAAAGGGCTGATAACAGGCTAAAGGCAAGATACTTGTTGCAGTAAAAAAGTCTACCTAATATCAAAGGCTGGATGGACAAGATGACATGTATTATCGTTAGGCCTCCCTGCTTGATCACATTTCAATATCATGAAATCATTCTGCTAGTGAACATGAAGTATGAAAATTCCAGTGTGAGAGCGAAAAGCCCAGGCTGGCAGGTAGTGCTCCTTTGGGCACGCTGCTTTATGCCTAATAGCTGACTGTAAGCCAACGCGAGGGTTTAGTATCAAAAAGTAGTAGTGATGGCAACAGCACGGTGTAGCTATATTTATTTTCAATTGTAGTTATTCTCACATATTTTCATTCATGAAAGGCACTCCCTCGTCCTGGCTTACATGTGGAGCTGGTATCCTGTGTGAGATGATGTGGAGTTGGTATCCTGTGTGATGTGACAGGGTAGGGGCAGCCCCACCAGTATTGCTCAGCCTTCTTCAGGAGCTGTGCATTCTCTACCCTGTCCCCGAAAGAGCCATTTGCCCCCAGTTCCTTTGCAAATCCGGAGACAGAGAGATCAAAGGGACCTAAATACTCTTCAGAAAGCAATTTTCCCTTTACTCAAAGCAGCCTTGTATAGTACTTATGGATGATTGGGCTTAAATTGTGCAAACGTTTGCAGGCTCTGGGTAGTCTATGCAAAACCAATTACTTTTGATAAAATGAGAGAGTGGTGCATTCTAGTGTTGCTGTTCTGCTGTAGTGGGGACTGCGAGCATGATATTGGAGCTATAAATTAGATTTTGCAAAGCAGCTCTTCTGTAGGGAGTCTGCTGCTTCAGACCGACAGGCTATAATTAGCATTTTCTTGGGGATATTTTTGCTCTGTTTTGACGCAGTTCTTTCAGCAACAAATGTAGAGCAGCAGTTGCAGGCCGCATTGACCCTTTGTTTCAGTTTGTGATTGCTAAAGGTATCAAAGAACGAATATGCTTTGTAGATATCTTAGGATGCTTTTCTAAATGCACCTTTTTAAAGCGAGTGGTATGTGGTTTGGATTTACAGGGAGAGAATTGTTTCACCAGCACTGGGTGTCTAAAGCATTGACATCGTCTGAAGCTTATACCCAGCGCTCCTTTTACAGTCAGTGGAGACAAATGTGCAAGTTTAGAGGAGTAATTCATCTGTTTGTTTTAGACATCTTCTTTCCAGTGAGATGGATTGTGTTCTAGAAGAGCTTATTTCTCTCTGTACAGATCATTAATCTTAGTGTAATTAGTTCAGGAGGGGCTATCTGTAGTTAGGTGAGACAGATCCCATGCAGCATGTTCAGAATAGCACTGTATTCTCACTCTGGTATTGACACTGCTTGTATTAATGGTTTGGTTTTGTTGGTTTTTTTTCAAATGATCAGATTACCATAGGGAATACACAAAGAGATCACTTGTGTTTGTAAGAAATACTTGGTTCGGTCCCTAACAGATTTTTACTGCTGACAATTATAGCTACCTTAATGCTTCCTGTGAAAGCTGTTTTGATAATTGTATTGATCGTGTCCTTTGTGACTCAGGTACCAGTTTGATGCTAAAGATCTTCTTGGATGAAGAGTGCATTCAGAGGTGTTTTGAGTCATACTAAGAGGACATAGGGCAGAAATCTCTGAGACAACATGGAACTTCTTGCATTCTCCTGAAAACAGCTTCCAGGAGGCCAGATGAATGGGGCTGTGGCACGTACATACCTGTTTTCAGGAGCTTTACTACAAGTAGAATAAGGGATAAGAAGGCGTGATTTGTATTGGGGAATAGAATCATAGAATGGCTTAGGTTGGAAAGAACCTCAGAGGTCATCTGCTCCAACCTCCCTGCCATGGGCAGGGATGCCTCTCAACTAGACCAGGATGTTTATTGGGATGTTTAGTCTCGATGCACTGTTCATTTTGGCACTGTGCTTATAGTTTCATTCAAATAGAAGAAAAGCCCCCAAAGGTCATGTCCTCAAGATGATTTTACCATGTATGGCAGGGCGCAAAGGGTAAGTAGCATCTTAGGAGACAAAATAATTTCCCGTGAAAAGCCCTTAGGAAAAAAAAATAGGATAATACCTAGTAAGTAAGGAATAAAAGTTGTTACTGAATGTATGAATGGAGTTACAAAATAGGATTAGTCAAGTACTATCAGTCCCATATTTGTCATTTGTCACTACATCATATATTCCTCACTTACCTAGTAAGTAAGGAATAAAAGTTGTTACTGAATGTATGAATGGAGTTACAAAATAGGATTAGTCAAGTACTATCAGTCCCATATTTGTCATTTGTCACTATATCATACTGGTGCAAGCAGATTGATTTTTAGAGTGTGATGTCTGCTGGAAACATGTTTCTTGAAAACCTCTCTTATTCACTACCCCAAAATCCATAATTACTCTTGGAAGTCTTGACTTTTGAGTAGAATTCTGATATCTGGTGTCTTGACTCGCAAAGCCTCAAGGTTCTTTAGTATGGTTCACAGACCATTAGTTTTTCTCTAATTAATCTTCTGGTTGATTATGTTGATTTTTTTCTAGGTGAGTATATATTCTAATTAATTAATTAATTGATTAACATCAGCTTTGCGTATTCCCTCCTCTGTGAAGGTCTTAGCATTTGCAGCATTGCCTAGTGACATGTGTGTGCATTTTCTTTTTATTTTTTTTTAACAGATGTAACTGAAATTGCACCAGCTATTTTGAAGACTTCACCAACAGATCAGCAGCTGAACAAGCTTGCAAGGGGACTGGGACCTGAATGGGAGCATATAGTTCTGAGCTTGGGTTTGTCCCATACTGACATCTATCGATGTAAAGTCAATCACCCTCATAACCTGCAGTCGCAGATCATAGCTGCCTTCGTCCTGTGGAGACAGCGTTTGGGGAAAAAAGCAACAATCCAAAGTCTTCAAGCCAGTCTGATGGCAGAAGAAGTGGATCCTTCTGTGATACAGTACATGCTTGAGTGAAACCTTGCTATTGATTGGGAGCTTTCAAATGCTTTGTTAAATTAAATAAAGAGGATTCACTGAAATGTATGTTGAAGATCTGACACCTCAAACTGGAAGAAAAATGGGATTGGGAACTGTGGTTTTATTAAGCTTAAACATTCCATTTTTCTGTGGCATCTTGTGGCTTGTAATTCTTTTCATGACAGATTAATTTTTAGCAGGCATTAAAAAATGAATCACTCTTTCCTCTTTGCTTTTGTACTATTCCAGTGGGGCTATAGGGTGACACTTAAACTCCTCACAAGCAGGAGGCCCTGCAGTGAGTTCAGCAAGGTTTCTGGTTTCATTGCAGGAGCAACACTTAGGTTAACCTATTTTCTGGACTATGTAGGAGCCTTTTTTACTGCTTTTCCGTGCTAGTTCCCTAATATCCCAGCAAGAAATGAGAATAATCACTGTCACTAATTTAACAATTTTACAACAGTTATTACAGGTGGTTAGTTTCACATTTATAAAAGTTTTAGCACATACACTTTCTTGCTAGGATAGATGACTGCCATCTTAGTCTGCCTGTGAAACTGGCCCTAAGTGGAAGTAACTGGAACCTGTGAGGGTTTCTCCCATTATTCTTTAATGGATGCAGGTTTCTGCAAGGAGACAGGCACCATGTGCATACGCATCTCTTAGCATAGCATGGGTGGGGAGTTCTCACACAGTAGAAAAGTGACCAGAAGATAGACAGGAATAGGCAACCAGAGCAAGAAGGGGACTGAAAAATGAGACCACTTCTAAGCTGTCGATGTTTGTCTCCCCTAAGAAACTGGGAGACAGCGTGATGCCTACTGAGTCTTTGCACTGTGCTCTGGATCCAAGCAGTCTTGTTTCACGGAAGTTTTGCTCTTCAGTCAAGTGTCCATAGGCACCTTTCTCTGACCACGGCATGCCCAACAGGGTACTAAAGCTTGCAGGTCCTTTCTGGTGAAGATGAGCTCCCTGCTGTTCTTCTTCCAGCATGTGCCATCCACCAGGCTCATTTGCTTTCAACCTGCTTTTCTGTACCTAATAGGCGCAACTTCAACACTCCTGTCCTCAGTTGTTCTCCAGCTGCAATTGTACCATAGATGATGATTAGATTTTATTCAGAAGAACAGTAAAGCTTGGGCTTTTTCTCTTCTTCCCTCGTGTCAGGGAGATTGTCTTCCTGCTGGAAGAAACGGTTGAGGTTTTTGCTGACCAGGTAAGTGGTGATCAGTCCGCAGGGTATGTATCTCTGAGGCCTGATGATAAGAGGTAGAATATGTTTTAATTCTCCTTGAGCACTTTGCTGTACAGTAAATGAGGAATAAAGTTTGGATGCAGAGTTTTCAAGTCTATTTATGAGCAATTTATGACAGACTGTTTCATCTGCAGAGTCATTGCCAAGAAACTTCCCATTCTACAAGATCTACCTCATATAATTCAACAGCTTAACAGCCTTTTCAGAAGTCATTATTGGGGCAAGAATGAACTTTATTGCCTTTATTTTTTTTTTCTTTTAATTCTTACTATACCCAGATTTTGGAAGACACCTGGGAAATTAGGAAAGACAAAGAGATTTTAAGGAAATCCTGTCTGCCTTGATTTTCAGAAGCATGGAAACAGAAAACATATCCTGACAAGATCAGCTCCTGCAGCTGTCAAAGCAATCTGGTGTTGTTTTGGTTTTAATCTTCTATATACAGTTCTGTCCTTTAGTAAATCATGATCCTGTTATACCTCACGCAGATCGTAACTAATCATATCCTATTATGGCTACTTACAGAGTTTAAATCTAGCAACAAATTCCCAATGAACAATGTATATCTATTTAGACCTTGGGATTTACTTTCTGCTTCATGATGCTTTAATGTCATTATATTCTTATTTTGGGTTGAAAAACATTGTAGATCGAGTGTACAGACATTTGGCAAATTCTTGTGAGCGTGGCCCAGCACATGGAGTGTGATGAGGACTCTGAAGCAATTCTGCCAGTGAGATGGACAGGAGTGTAGTCTGCATGTTAGGGAGGAAGGGCAAAGTAGTGTCCCTGACAGCAGTTTGGAGGAACAAGTCTGGAGATGGGGAGCAGGAGAAACTACTGAAAACATGATTTGGAGGAAGAAGCTGGCTCTAGTGACACAACTGCAAGTACCTTATCTTGTCCTGAGCCAGCATGGACCAAGTCTTAACATGGACTGATTTCCAAGGGAGTCATTCCTAGTTAACCCAGTGTGAGCTCAGTGCTCCAGGAAGGCAACCAGTCCGAGCAGTAAAGCAGTGCAATGGGCACACTCATGGGGCTCTGGTTCCTTGTTCTTTGGGTGAACTAGACATTTCATGTTCTTCGTTTGTAGGAACAATGTCATATTATAATAATAATATAATATAATATGATAATAATATATTTAGAGTCTTTAATGGTTAAAAAAACAGCCCGGAGTGGGTATGAAGTGTCATGCCAGAGAAGCCTTCCATACAAATCAGGTATCCTTCTGTGTACCTACAATGGGCCGCTGGAAACCTGATCGGTGAGTATCATATCATGTAATCTCCCAATTAAAATTGATCTTAGGTAGGCTAAATTGTTCATCCTAGCAGTAGTATGAAATTACAGGAGCCATGGCTAGACTAGGAATTTAAAACTTGGCCTCTCATATTGTAGAACAAAGCACTTAATTCATCATTTATAGTTACTTTCATATTCCCAGGCCCTAAATTAATGCTGTAATACTTGAGTTGCAAATATTGAAGGGAGAGGTTTACTTTTTTTGTGAGATTGTTTCCACTGCTGTTATTTTTAAATTCATGGAAATGTTCCTCTTAGACTCTTCAGTTTTATTAAAGCTTGTTTTTGCACCACACAAATGCAGAGACACATTTAACTTGACAGTAGTATTCCTTTAACACAGTGAATTTTTCCATCCACTTAAAAATATTTTTCTTCTGTATGTAATGATTTTGCACAAGGATGCAATTAAGACAATTTAACTTTTCAGATGTATAGCAAAGCCTCTTATTCTCTCTTAAGACAGCCAAAATGTCTTAAAAGGTTTATTCTTCTCTGGCTAATTTAGGAGCAAATGTTATTTATTTAAATCTCACTCATAGACAAGCCTTGAGTATTGTTCAGGGGTGAGGCAACTTGGTGAGCAAATTTCCCCATCTCTCCCCTCATCTCAACTCTCTTGTGTCACCAGTTTGGGTGACAACAGAGGACTTGCACAGTGGCTCTTGTCTTCCCTGCCCACCATGCCCCCAGGACTGGTGCATGGGGCTGACTGATGGGCAGGGACAGCCCCTTCAGCAAGGACTCCATCCCGGTTCCGCTGGCTGCTCGTCATTTGCAGCAGGGCGTGTGGCCACTCTGGGCTGCGGGCTAGCGCATGGGCTCTTGGGGACAAAGGTTAGCCGGCAGCAATGGCTCTCTGGTGTGTTTGGGCATCTTAACCAATGCTGAGGAAACCTGTCTAGTGAAAATGGTATTATTGCTATCTACTTCTTGGTGGCAGTGTTTAGGAGCCCTTAGAGAGGAAAATGTAAAGGTGGCCCCTACTGGACCTTCCACTGAAATGGATGACTTAACTTCCAGTCCTTGGAAAGAGTAGTCATTGATTTTCTTCCTTGGTCCATAAAGGAGACTCTGAGATCCCATTTAACTCTCCTAAGTGGTAAATAGGTTTTATAAAGGCTGTTTTGTGCTCTGCAAGTACAGGTGGACTCCTAGCATAGCAATGGGCAAGTTCTAAGAGCAGTACTTCCCACTCCTACAAAGCAGCATGGGTGATCACAAAGGAGGGATCTTGTGAGGGCAGAACTGTGTCAAGGAGGCTTTATGCTGCATTGAACAGGGGCTGGAGTGTGGATTGAAATGAAAAGGCAATCATCTTTGAGCCACTTCTCCCAAGACGATGTGGGAGAAATTTCCATCTTGAGTCATATGTTATGACAGTCATTGATCTGTGAAATACAACATTTTGCAAAAGCCTGGAAAAATAAACAAAGTCATATTATATTCAAAGAACAGAAAAGGCACGCTCATCTGATGCTAAATGCGGTCATGCTGCAAATTTTGTTTCTTACTGGAAAGAAAAACAGTCTCTAAGAGCTAATCTGTTTATAAGCTTCCATTTCTCCATAGCTATAGACTAATGTCAGGGCATAGTAGAAGTAGAGCTGAAAAGGCAGTTCCTAAAAACTTTGCTTATTTACAATGAATGTTCAAAAGCTTTGTCCAGATTCCACTAAATTAAAAAAAAAAAATTCCTTTCAAGGTGCCTTTCTGTCACCTGATAAATACACCCAAAAATAAAGCAAATGAATTGGCTGAATGCAGTGTCTTCTTAAATTGATTTCTTCAGAAAAAAGGAATATTTGCCAGAAACTGAAATAATCATTTAAAATACCTTTCCAGATTAAAAAAAAAAAAAAAAGAATGTTTTTTAGCAGAATTCACTTTTGAGCCTAGCGTTTTAGTTGGGGGGAAAAAAAAAAAAAAGATGAATTGGCAATTTCCCTTTGAAGCTGTTGGGGATTGCTGAATGATCAGCAGAGCTGATAATGGCACAGAAGATTCGCAGCACTCCGACAGCAGTGGCTGCATTCAAATGCCTGCATGTGTTACAGATACCATTCCTGACACTGGTGTCTGGCCCAAGCCCCAACAGCAAAGACACAAAAAACTCTCTTATTAACTTCAATGCTCTTTGGATTAGGCCTTCTTTAATTGGAACCTGCTGAAGCGTGGTACTTTTACTGCCTCCCTTTGAAAAACAGTCTTTATGGATTTGGGGCAATAAAAAGAAAGGGGTTTTTGTGGGTGTAGTAAGTGCTCTAGGTTATGGGGTCCTCTTTTCACTGCCTCAAGTGCTACTTTGCACTATTCACTTCAAAGTAAGCGCCATGAGGAAGGAAAGAGAACAGAGGAGTGGAGCCATTCAGCAAATGATGTCGCTCTGTTTCCAAAATGGAGATCATTTTGAGTTCTGGAATGTGAATAATCCCCTAAGAGGTGGGATTTGATGACTCAGGAGGTTGTTAATAGATTCATGGAGTTTTCCACCTTGAGATCAAGAATCCAAACCCACATTGACCCAAAAGAAATGGAGTCTAATTGCAGTCTGTGCACAATGAACTACTCATTTTCTTTCTTCTGTCTTTAGGACTTTCATGTCTGACCTACACAGCACCAGCCATTGCCATCAGACTTAGAAAAGGGCATAGAGGATTGAATGAGCCACGTGCTTGAACAGTCTTCTGCCCAGAAGAGCGACAAATCTGTTAGACCCTGGGTGGGCAAAGTTGGCAACATGAATTGCCACGGCTGGTGTTAACATTCACATAGCGTGTGTAGAGAGGCCGTCAGTTTCCTGGGATGTCACCCAGACCTCTTCCACACCAGCAGCAAGCTCATTCACAGAGAACAGACAGACAAACCTCAACAGCTCCTTACAGCTTGCTCTCAGAGGCTGTTTTCAATTGCTGGCTAGTTGCTACTCTCATGTGAGTGCTGTCATAGCCCTTCCTGAGGAATGTGTGTGTCTGGGAATAATATTTAACTGCCCAAAGTCCTGTTTCTGCATGACAGAGTCTCCTCCACGAACAGCTTGAGGGCAGGGTAGGACAACACCTTAGATGGGAACACTGCTCAAATATGGGTCCCATCAGCAATATTTCTAGTTGAAGATACATTTCCAGAGTCAGAGTTGCTTTCTGATTAACAGCAAATTTTTTTGTTTTCTTAAATTCAAAGCTGATCCAGCACGTGCTTCCTGGTTTGGTTTCTGTGCTGATAGAGTGAGTTTTGCCCCATGATCAGGATGCTTGCACTTGGCTATTCACAGCTGTAAATCAGCCCCATGGCTCGCAGTTCTGGCACAGGCCTCAAAATTAGCCCTTCTGACTTTCAAAGTATGCAAACTCTTCTACCACCTGGGCCATCTGCATGTTACTATTCACTGTGATTTCAATCATTAGCTGTTTTATTTTTATTGACTCTGATCTTCCACCTTCGCACCATTAATTTTGGATTCCTGAAGGGAATCGTTGCAAATTAGAGCGGAGGTGGTTTTTTTGCACACACGTTGAACATCGTTCCCTAGGAAGCAGACACACAGAGACTCTCACACACCATTGATGTTCATTTTGACTTTTTAGTGATATTTTCTCTGCCAGGAAGGTGATGCTTCCCAGCTCACAATCCTGTGAACTCCAGGAAGGAGCTGAGAGTGTTCCCACTTGTCTGAGGCCCTCTTGTCTGACAAGCCCACAACTGCATTCGCCTTTGTGGCACCTTAACAGGAATGTCACTGTGGACGCACGGCACAGTCATTGCCTTTGAAAGCCCAACAAGCATGCAACAGCCCTGTAAATAAAAGGAAATAAAGACATACTAACAGGAAAATACAACTTTCAATTATCTGAGCGGGCAGACCTCAGTGATACTGCCTTTTATGAGGTAATTTTAGTTTTATGGACACATTTGCTAGGCTTTATTTAAATAAGAAAGTAATTGAATAACTAGAGCATGTGGAGACTCCTGATAAGGATCCGTCTTTCAGGTTATTAAACAAACTGCATAGCAAGTACTCAATTATTCCTCAAAATGCTTAAGCAACACCTTTTGTTCAGATTTCCATCTAGAATTACCTCCCAGTAAGTTGCCTCCCAGTAATTTCCAAGAAGCAGTGTGAGATCAGCACACACCCCTGTTCTGGATAAAAAAGACTTCTGAGAAAAATCTTAGGATTAACAAACAAACCACGTAGGGACCTGGGAAATCAAGCCTTCTGAAGGAATTTTACTGGCCTCATGCTGGGCTTACTGTGCTGTCGAATCTGATGTCTGCATGTGAAATGAGCCTCAATAATTACATAGTCTTCCTCTCCGTTGTTGATCCTGACTTTGCAACATTTGAGAAAACTCTTCAGGCTGCAACTTGTAGAGCGATGAAGACTTCTGATGCGCAGAGTTCGATGAAGGTGTCGTGAGCCCAAGATTATTTACTTAATGCACGCCTCGGGTTAGTTGTCTGAGCAAGAGACCATTGTATGGTGAGCAGGGTGGAGCACTGAAACCTCTGCAGAGCCGAGAGATCTCTGAGGAACATAGACATGCTTCACTGCCATGGTGCAAAGCGTGTCGACATGGGCATTAAAGACGCGACCAGAGGTTTTCCTCCTTGTGATACACACAAGTTTTCTCACCCAGCACCAAGTATTTAGGTCCCACAGAACTCTGGAAAAAAAGCTAAAAACCTCTGAAACTATCTATCTAAAACAAGAGTCACATCATAGAAGTGGACAAGCATAATAGCAAAGATCTGAAGAAAACATGAGCAGGCTGTGAATCTGGGGACAGTGATTTTTGTGTTTCAGCTGCAGACTAGACTTCGTGTCATGGACTGGCAGCTTCTCTGCTTCCATGTTAGCTTGAGGCTTTGATGAGTCAGTCCCCGAGCACCTGGTAAAGACAGGGAATAACGAATAGGTCAGAGAGGGACATGTGTGCATAGCATGTAGAGGACAAGAACAAAGAGATAGGGAGAGGAAGGAACAAGTTCCAGACCTCCTAAAGGGCTTGCTCCCAGCACTGCCCCAGCCTCGACAGAGCCCCAGGTCCCTGCCTGGTGACTCTCCATCCCTGCCACAAGGCCACATGCCGGGAGACATGTTCTCTGACACCACAGCAAGTAGTATTTTTCTTTTCCCAGGCAGACACAACCGACACATCAGATTTCACCTTGAAATCTAGCTGATGGACTGACTCTGGGTTTAATGTGCTTTCCTAGAAGGGACATTGCTCACAGGGCACGCAGCTGTGATTTCCAAAAAGCTAATCCCATGAGGCGTGCATCCTGGCAAGGTGACAAGCCATGGGCGACTGACGTTAAGTCGTCACCCAAAAAAAGTGCCAGCAGGCGCCTGGCCAATCATGGCTGAGAGCAAACACTTCTGACCACAGCTGCTGCCCACCCAGCACTGCCCAATGGGCACGTGGCCACCACCGCCTCCCTGCACAGGAGACGTGAGTGCTGGGCCAGTGTTGGGACACGCACCATGCAAGACTGGGTGATAAACCCTGACCAATCCATATAAGGTCTCCAGCTGGCTTTTGGGCCCAGTTTGGGGGTGTATTTAACCACCCAAGACACTGGAACTAGAGAGCATCACAAGAATGTCAGGCTCCATTGACTGGTGGAATCCACCTGTTGCCCTGAGGCTGGAAGGGGCTTGCTCAGCTCTGTTGCAAGGCTGTGAGTTGATGCATAGCCCTGCTTCAACAGACTGGCAACTGAAATAGCTGATTCCTTGGGAACCAAAATAAGTCAACAGAAGCATCAGCTGCTTCAAAGCCTCGCTTGAATGTCTTGTCTTAGAAACACAGGTTTGCTCTCCTAAGAGGAATGGGTGAGCGCCGGGCCCATTGCAGAGGCCCATGCTCCTGCTCACTCCTCAGGGTGCCCCTTTGCCATATGCCCAAGGTGAGCCCAACCCATGCTTGCAGGCAATCCTGCTCTGACTCCTCCACCACGGGTATTGTCAGAGTAGGCCTACATGGACCTTCAGATAGGACCATGGTGGAACTTTCCAGCCCATCTTGCTCCTTCTCATCATCCCCTTGCACAGAGTCCTCCCTGCCAGAGACCAGAGGGATATGCGGTGCCCTTGGCCTGCCTGCTCCCATTTCCCCTCCTCTCCACTCAGAGCAGTACCACACAGCCACACGGAGCACAGGAGTCATCCAGGTGCCTTCCTAGTAGGCCTCAAAGGCTGCCAGGCCAGGTAAACTGTGCGGGCAACCTGGGCTTCACTGGTCTCAACAACATGGAAGTTTGTGGCCAAGCGTGCTGTGCAAGTGCCCTGGAGCATGCAGGAGCACTGCTCCACGCCCTGGTTGCATGGCCAGAATAACTGTCCCTGCGGAGTACTGCTGATGAGCCCAGCAGAAATCCAGCAAAGATGAGCGTGGACTGTTGAGTTGGAGCTATCCACAAGGTGGGGAATGCCCCTTCCCCTGGCATGCAGCAGTGTTTTTCATTAAAAAGCCAGTATATCTCAGATAGTGCCATTGTGTCCTCCTGTACTGGAGCATGTTGGCAAATGCTTACATTTTTTAAGGACCGTTAAGGCAGCAAAGTAAGAATGCTGCACAAAAGTAAAGCAGAAATACAGCTGATCAGAAGCAGCACCAAAGGGCTGCTGCATTCGCTGCTGTGAACTCTCCTGATTACATACACTTGGTAACAGAAAGAGGAAAAGATGAATGGCACCTTTTGACAGTGACTATAACTAACACGGTAGGAAAATCCAGGCCTACTGTGTAAGAGATGATCATACGGCATAACAGCATTGCTCATCTGTTACGCATTACTAAATGCTTACTATACGAAATATTGCCGATCTCCAGGAAATGTACCTAGGTGAAGCCGAAGATTTTTAAATCTGAAACTGATGACATAAATCAAACCCTTCTTAGGCTCCTGCAATAAGAGGAGAAAAGGAAATTGCTTTTCAGCCCAGAAAGCATGCTCCTGGTAGCTGATAAACTGGCTGTGACTCCCCACGGAAGGCATGATGAATAGCAGGAGAGCAAATTCCAGAACCATAACGAGCCTCCAAAGGGACATAGGGAGCAACAGCAACTGCTGCTGGAGGAATCTTGGGGCTGCAGGAGATCCCCTGGGGAAGGAGGGCAGTGGGTGGGAGAGGGAACTGCACCCTAAGGGTAAGGGCCTGTAGGGTGCCCAGCATGGTACTGCTTAGCATCCAGAGGATTTCCTGTGCCATTTTAACTGCTTAACACTAGATCTGGAAAAGATACTCGAGGAAATGTGAAAGCACTAGTGCATTTGCACCATGCCAGCCCTAAGATGAGCTGAAGGCCTTACTGAGGTTGTGAGTGAGAGTGTGGTCTCAGGATCAAAGTAACCATATGAGATGGAGACCTGAATTCATCTCTTCTAGCTTTCACCTGGCCGACCATTTAAGCTTTAGGAAGCCAAATAAGGATCCATCTTATCTTACTTTAGACATCTCCCTTAGAGACACCTACATCAGAGCTGATCCCTGTCATATCCTTTCATAGTCAAGGGAGAGAAGCAGGCCCCTTTTGGGTGCAATTCATCTACCTTTCTGTATGTTTTTGCTAGAATGAGATGAACTCACATCCCAGTGACTATTATTGATGCTTAGCTCAGCTGTAGGTATATGCATTAATTAAGATGAATCCCATCCCTCATGTCAGGTTAAATGAATCGCACCCCAAAATCCTGATTTTTTTGGGACAATGTGCTCCATCCATCTGATGCTTGATGGTTCTGCCTCCCAACATAGAGAGCCCCTGTGGTAATGCTGCCACTTTGCCATCTGTGGAGGTCCTGACAATGTGAGTTTCAGAGGGTGATAAATGACTCGTGTATCCAGTAAAAAGAATTTTAAACTTGGTAGACAAACTTCCCTGGAAAAAGACCTATTCAGTTTATATAAACAGTTCACACATAGCAAGAGGGATTCTGGAACAAAACGCAGCCTTGTAATCCAGTTCTAGTCCAAGATATGTACAAACACAGAGCGGATCTCTGCTACAAAAAACAGACATATCAGAGGAAGCCAGTTAAGACAAGGGTGTCTCACAAAGGTGATACGCTATCAAGCAGTAGATTGTGTATGTTACCTTTATCTAGATACTTCACTGTCTGCTTTTTGAAGGACCAGAGCAAAAATGTTCCATTTTGTGCCTTGTAAGAGGTTTAGTGGTTTGCCTTTTCTTTCTTTTTTTTGGTTTCCCTCTTTGTTGCTATAATTTTAAAAGCTTAAACTTGGAATAGTCTTGCATTTCCTCATGTCTGTATGTCTCACCTCAATGCCATTAAAAGTCGTGACACGTAATAGAGAAACAGCTGTGCAGGAAACTTCAGGCATCTGTTTAATATTAATTGCATGTATTCCTAAAAACTCATAGCATGTTTTTAAAATTTCAGTGCACATCTGGTGTGTCACTGCTTAAAGGGTTTTTTTAATAGTTTTTATCTATGAGTCACGGAGAATTATCAGCCACAAGCTGGCCAGACAGCGGGGAGATACACAGGCAAGTAAAATGGAGGAGACATTTCTAAATAGCTTCTAAAATACCACAACTCTGAACAAAAATGACAAAGCAACACTGACTGTTAGCTGCCCATCAGCAGATACCAAGCTATAGAGCATCTATGTTTGGAGAAGGACAGCATATTCTATTAATAAACACTGTATAATTCAAAACTTATATCTTCCATATATCTACCCAAACTGTAAGCTAGGATTTATTTCTCAGCCAGAAGAGGATGGGTTCTCCTGCAGCTACTCAGAAAATCACAACTTGTTCCCTTTTGCTACACCTCTTTTGCACTCTTACGGCAACCTACTTGCATTTAGCCATAAACTACTCTTCCAGGAGACTTGGCAAGCCTCATGTTAGAGAAAGTGGTCTCTTGAAGATCAGAAAGGTGTGTTCTCCAGCCTGACATGGCACTGCAAAGCCTCCAGCTCCAGGACATTCCCACCACTCTGCCCTGTGCTAGCCCAGGGAGTCATGGGGCTGCAGCCTCCCCCTGACATGGAGGGAACCCCAGACCCCAGGAAAGGCATGGCAGCTGCTCCCACCAGCATCCATGAGCTCCTGAAAATTACATGAGGTCTCTGAGATGCTTTTTATGAATGAATGAATGAATGAATGAATGACAGTAAGCAAGCAGGATAAAGGATTTTTGCACATTTTTTCTGTATGTCTACCCACTAGAAAGCATGGACACCAAAAAGTGTCACTATGAATAACTCATTTTTTTATTTTGGAGGTTTTCTTTTCAAGAACTAATCTTTTATACTGTGCATGACAGGGTGTTTTCCACTGTCAGCTGTTTGAAATATTTGCAAAGTGATGACAACCAGTAATTAAGTCACTAACAAATGATGATTTGAGATGTTATTAATGCATAAAAAAAGGACTGGAAGGCATAGATTTGGAAAAACACAGCTTTGTCAATATTACAGAGCAGGTGCATCTCACAGAAAGCTCAAGTTAGAGAAACATGACAATAGTTCTATGGTGCATCTGTGCCTGGGGTTATCTTCAGTAGATGAGAGGACGCACAAGGGCTGGGGCAAGGAAAGGAGGGAGGGAACCCCCAGGCACAGCTCTCTTCCCGACATGCTGCAACAGGCACCTGCACCCACGTGTAAGAGGGTGTCTATGGGAGAAGCATTCCTCAGTTCCACACTGTGGAGGTAGAGGGTGAAGCCTAAAGAGTAAAGGTGTGTTCATGTTCTCTACTCAGGAGAATTACACATTTCTTCCTTTGGAAGAGTTTGCCTAAAAAGAACTTTTCAATGTCGTACCTTCCCCCAGCACTGGGGAAAATCCTCATTTGGGGATAAACTTCACAGCTCGATCCTGTGTTGGATGGCGTGAACAGCCATGAGTGTTGTGGTCCTTCTTGGGGAGCTTCTAGCTTGAAGTTGGTGGCTTGGGTGCCCTAGTGGCTGTGAGCTCTGTGTAGCCCCCGCTTCAGACCTCTCTGGTCACTGGTTAACAGGGGCAGTGATTTCACTTTCTCCTTAAAACAAATGCTTTGAATTTTTCGAATGAGGAAGACTTGCAACATCTAAGAGTGAGTGGGAAGATGCAAAGTGTGTGCTCCAGAGGTGCAGGGACTGAGTGCTAGTTGCATGTTAGCCCCTGTTTGCGTTGCTAGCACAAGGAGTACCTTCTAGGCTTTATTTTTTCCTGTCTTAAAACATCTCTGCAGTTGTACGCTAGACTAGTTTTAGGACTCCACAGCCTAGACAAGATGAGCTCCAGGCCACTAGAAATCAAGGAGGGAGTGATAAGGGGGAATCAAGGAGGGGGCAATCCAGGGGAAATCAAGAAGGAAGCAATATGGGCAAAGAATCAAGCAGCAGTGCAATGTATCTACAATGAGAGAAAGCAGAAAGGGAAAGCTTCTCTGAGCCTCTGCCTGGGGACCCAGCGGGTCTGGTGCCAGCTATGGCAACTGTTCGAGCTGAGCGTGTTTTGTCTCGATGTTTTTACAGATATGGATGAAATTTAATTCCTGGCAAAGTGCAAATATATTATTTGTGGATAGGGTTGAAAGGGGACAACACAGAACCTGTGGAACATTATTTAGAAATAATTTTAATGAACAGCTGCATTCATAGGCTTCAGAAGAGAAAGAAAAATCTCATGGGACTCAGGGCAAAGACAGTATGTGACCTGCAGAATCACCACGGCCCAAACACAGAGGCAGGGGTAGCTCTTTGCACCGCATCCCAGCTAAGAACCTTGGTTGTCACTCCTGGCCCTTATCCACCTCATACTGCTTGGGGGGGATGTGAAGACAAACCTTGCTCCTGCTCCTCTCATGGGACAGGGGCAGGGAGCATTACGTGGCTGCTGCTAGTTGTATCAGCATGTACCTGCTGAGCTGTGCTGATGATACAGAATCAAAGATCCTTTAAAGTGATAAGGAGCTAGCTAGGCCAGAATTAGACCCAGCCAACCATCCTAAATCTCTGCGAATATGGGGAGAAAATACCTGTCATGGGCAGAAGGGAAACCCTGACCCTGGAGCTAAGAAGCAGGGGGGGATCCAAGATCTCTGCAGCCAGGCTGGGGTGGGACGCTGCAGTCAGACTATGGCACTTCGTGGGGAGCAAACTTGGGTGCTTCTCCAAAATGGAGCAACATTCCTCCCTGACTGGTGCCCCGGGGGCACAACACCCTGGCTGAGGCTGATAAACAGACGCTGGGGAGACTGAATGACTGCCTCTGCTCTCACACCCTCCCTGCTGCTGCAAGCGGGGCAGTCCCAGCACATGGCAGCACTTCCTTGTCCTGGGTGGGAGTGCCAGCAAAGCATCCTGATCACCCCTGGCTCAGGCTGGTCTGGGATCACTGTCCAAGACCTTTTCCTCAGTTAGCAAGAGGTGCCAGGATCCACCCCAAAAGCAGTGAAGAAAATAGATCTCACCAGGAACAGGTGAAAGGCAGAAGTAGTGCCAAAGTAACCATCCAACATGGATCTTCATTTTTTTTTCCTTGCCTTCACTTGTGTGTATATATGCATAGGATTCCACTGCGTGCATGTGTGCAAAAGGGCAGAGCTATAAGGTACAGGCTGAGGCCGTTCACCTTCACACAGCAATTGTTCTGGCAGCACAGGACAACCATGGCGGTGCTGCCAAGAGGGAAATACAGCTCGCAGCACACCGAATCGTGCAGGCCACTTTGAGGCAGGGCCGGTGCACCCCTGAAGCTGGGACGCGGGGGGATGCCAAGGTGGCAGGGGGCCTGGGCACAGTGCAAAGGCGAACGCCAACCCGTCGTCAGAGAGGGAGTAAGCGACATACAGCGTGCAGAACAAGATCTGTTCAATTCCATCAGTCAGCACTCTCTTCCAGAAGATGACCTATTGAACATTTCCAGGAATAGCTGTGCCAAGCCTGTCAACTGTTTCTTGGAAATACACTCAAGTAAAATGGCTTCCTTCCAGTAGGGATCTGTAGAAAGCCTGGACTGGATCAAGGCTGCAGTCAGATGCTGAGGTGGTGATGCTGTTACAGCAGCTTTGTTGGGAGCGGGGGACGCAAGAGGCCAGGGTGAGAGGCCCCCTTCTCCTCCTCCTTTCACATCAGATGGTAACGACGGGAAGGGAAGGGGTGATTGGTGGTTTTGTGATTCATCTCACCTCACTGGTATGCTTATCCTTGCTTACAGTCTCCAGCAGTAAGCAGATAGGAAAACCCGTAGCGCTGCACATGACTGGGCTGCCAGCCCAGCACAAAATCTACCTGGGCTATTCCGTAGGCAGTCACTAGCATCAACTGCCAAGACTGGCACAGGCTCCCATGATCATAACTCGGTCCCAGCATAGTATTCTTGGTATTCCCGTATCATTTTGTTGCTGGAATTAACATGATAACCTGAAGTTATCACTGTGGTACCGAGATTTTGCTCCTTGTACCACCAGTTGCATGGGTGGTAGGGTGGGGAGTAGGGTTGAAATGTGCCCTGGGAAGATCCTATCAAGATGGCCCTGTGCCAACTGGAGGGTCCCTCCAGCTCCAATCGACGAGCAATGAGAGGGATTGCAAGTCACAGGCGACAGGGGATATCTGCTGGAGCCTGTCCCCAGAGGGCACACCATGATTTACATCCCTGCCGTTGCCAAACCCACTCCTATTTTGCCAGCTGGAACCAGCAAAGTACAAACTAGGATCGTGCACCGACCAGAGCTGAAATTAAAGGTAATTGTCTTGCATTTACACATCGCAATGTGGTATCACTGCAGTAGATCACTTTTGCAAAATGAGAGTTCGAGTCCCTCTTCACATCTCTCCAGTCCTCTTTCACCATCATCCTTTGACGTGTGTCTGGATGAACAAAACCCCATGGAAATGAACATTTCCCCATTGCCAAGTGAAACCAGGCAGACATGTGAGAGAGATGGCAGAGGTGCCTTTTGGAGCTGCCCTGGATTGACTCCAGATCTGGATTTGCATTGGGTCCTTCCTGATGGGTTACAAATAAACCAAAGTAATAAGATCTGGCATGGCTTGGCAGACTGTTAATAGGATATAGAGTCTTTCATTTCTGGGTCATTAATTCAAACCAGCCCAGATCAGTCGTGGCCACATTTTGTTGCAATCTAATAGCTGTATAATAACCTCTCTGAACAGAATTACAGAGTCCATCATCACAATTTATTTTAATTATAATAACTTTTGTTGGCTGTCTCAGCAAAGAAACCCGGGACTGAATATGGCCTGAAGTGGAGGCTCCGTGGAGAAGCAGGGACAGGTGGTAGCTCTTTCTACAGCGGCCAAGTGCAGCCCCCGGGGCCATTCCTCAGTCACTATTTACAAGGCAAAGCTCCCTGGCTTGCAGAGAGACCACCTGAGCAGTAAGCATCTCTGCAGCTATTAAAAACTGGGCTCCAGATGTAGCCTCCAGCTTAGAAAGTCCCCACAGCCCCTGCTTGACTGTTGAAAGTGTAGGATCGCTCTATATTTGCTTGCTTGCTTATATTCTTTCCAAAGCATCTGTCACTGGCGACTCTCCGAGTCAGGACATCAGGTTGGCCGGGTCTGTGTTTGGCTTAACGGGAATCTTTTTTCTATTTCTTTTTACTTTCTTGTATTCTGAAATTGTCAAAGGGGACATTAACGATATGCAGTGCACTTGTCTAGGAGCTTCCACCCCTAAATTCACACATGCGCTTGTATATGCTCATACACATCCAGCATTTGTCTGCATTTTTGCAATGGCCCAATAATTAAAAACCCCTTTGAATGATCTGCAATTCCTTTGTGAGGAGGGAAGGCTATACTGCTTTTTTTTTTTTTCCCCTCTCTCTCTTTCTGTGTCAAATCGAGTTAGCTGGCCACCACCTCATTTCAAAAATTAACTAAAATAATTTTTCTGCTTTCCTGGGAGGAATATTTTCATGTTTCTTGCTGGGTGTGGTCAGAATTTTTGGCAGCACTTTACTGAACCAAAGCGTGTGTCTGACTAATGCAGCAAACAGGCTAGTACACCATGCCGTTTGCAGAGATTATTCATTCCATACCATCAAATCACATCATTTGTAATTTGCTGCAGCAATTCCAAAGAGCCATGAAGCTTGATGCTAAGTCCACTTTATGCATAGATGTTTTCCACACAAGGCAGAGGAAACTGAGAGGGGAGGGAAGAATACTATGAAACTCATGTATAAAATGGGGGTGGTGGAAAAGGCCATCACCTGCGTGTCACAGAATCGTAAAGGAATTTATCTATAAAGACAGCTTTTCATCAGAGGCTTGTCTGCACCAGAGTCATTTGTCACAGCTGACAGCTTTCACTTCATTGCATTGCTAGCTATGCCACTCCGATTCCATTGCTTTTTTTTTTTTTTTAATGTGATTATTAAATTTAGAGTTATTTTAAAAGAGGGGCTGAGGTATTTTGTTTACTAAATGACTTGTCAGTGTCCTCGTAACTTTCCCACCATGCAACCTGCTAGCAAGTGTTGCAGTTAGCGCTTGTTCTTCTAGTTTTCCTGGTAAGGAGGCTTTCTTGTGGGTATCAGTTTGCATCATTATGTGTGAGTGATCTCCAAGTCTTGTCCCTACCCCTTCCCTCTGTGTTGCACAGTTGCTGGCTATACACTGTGGACCCGGCCTTGAGCTTTAGAACCTGTAAGTGAGAATCAGAGAGCTGAAATGTGTTAATTAGGAAGTTAAGTCACAGGGGACCCTCTTTTGAGCACACAGAGATTTTGAGCCCTCTTGTTCCCCACAGGTCCCCATTCCTCATTTCATTAGCAGTGCAATGATGTTAATGAACAGCCTTGTGGTGTAAGGGGCTGTAGCTTTGAAGGGTAACTTTTCCATGTAAGCAAAAACATGGGGGAAATCTTCTAGTTGCTATGTGCAAGCAGTTTAAGCTGGACACAAAATAAAGCAGCAGATCACTTGCAAACATTTCAAGCACTGAGTGCTCAAGGTACCGTTGGAGTAGCAACTGCTGATATTAGTTGGATAATACAGAGGTTTACGTGTGGCACTATGAACTGGGATAAATTTTTGAAGAGCATAACCAGGAGCTTAGAGAAATTTGGAAACCAGTGGTAGTAAATAAACATCTGAAAACCTAAGTGCCTATCAGAGTTTGAATGATGCAAGGTGTATAGATAGCTCATATAGAGCTCCCAGCACTCCTAACACAATCACCAACATGCCTGTGCAAGTAACAAAGAGAAATACGCCCTTCAATGGTCAAAAAACTTAATGACGTTTGCAAAGCTGTTGCAATTTATTGTGGAGGCTACCGTTTATGTGCCTCAGTCATTAATACAAAATTAAGCTACTATAAGAAACTTTTCTGAACAATAACAGCACAATTCTCTTGCAAAAGCATGATCAAAGTAGACCAGTAGCTTAACCCATGAGTATATGAAGAGTCCTGCGCTGCTTTTTGGGAAGACTATGCTGGTTAAAACTGCCCACAAGCCCTTTCACTAGCACTGGAAGGAGCTGTAGACAGCTGATGGGTGCACATGGAGTACTGGATCACGCAGGGCAGGAGCACTGGTACCTAAAGGCTGAGGATTATGCTGGAGCATGGGCCTTGTCTTGGGGCAGCCCTGCTCCATATGTCTCTGCAGTTCTCCAGGGCAGATACGACAGAGGAGGCTGTGTCTGGACCCAGTGGTAAGTCCAAGCCAGGCAGTATGACAGCCCTCCACTGATCCCTCATGCATTGTGGGATCTCTAGGAGGGGCAGCATGAGGCAGAAGGTAGCTGTGAGAGCTGCACATGGTGATCACAAAATGGGACTGCTTAGATACAGCTGGACCAAGATTGAGACTGGATTGAATGAAAATCAGCACTGGCGGTACATTGCTATTGTACGTCTTTCAGCAGTTATTTCCTAAGGGTACAGGAAGATCCACCTTCCAGGATGCTCCAGGTTTTGGTCTGCCTTAGATTTAAACCAATTAAATTGTAAATGGGAAAAAGCTTGAGACAACCCTTGGGCTAATTTCTGAAGCAACCAGTAAGAAAGCTAATTGTACTGACCTTGGTGACAGCCTTGGCAATTTGATCACTTATTCTCTGAGAACTGCACTGACATCAGCATCTTGTGTCCCATGGGTGATGAAACAGCCATCCTGGGAGATAAACTTTTGGTCACCATCAACAAACCCTGGTTTTTGGTCCTCAGTTCTGCCATCTGGTGACATGACACTGCCAAATCCTCACGGGCGCCATGGAATTGCTCTGTACACAGTCTAAGTGACGTGTAGGCATAGCTAGCTAGGTCAAGAGAGGCAACCCACAAAGTGTAACACCCATGTCTCAAGCCTTTCTCTTGACTATACAACACATTACCCTTAGCATACTGATCAATTCCCATTTAGGAAAGATGTAACATGGATGTCTTCATTGTTTCCGGCCAGCTCTTGTGAAAACAGTTACTGCATAACTCTAAAAAGATGGTGCCTTTTAAGTGGAGGTGGGAGTACTCAACACACTCCAAGGCACTTTGAGATCCTCAGCTGATGTATATTGCAAAAAATGGTCTCTATCATTGTTATTTCAGCACAGATGTGAAAACTGTTTCCTTGTGCAAGTCTGCTGGGATAGTCAGGTTGATTTTTCCCATCATTTAAAGGAGGAGACTAATTCTTTTATTCTGCCTACACCCCTGACTGGAATTCAACCCTTTATCAAAGACTTCCCTGCAGAAAACCACAAATACCAGATTGAAAATTCTTTGCAAATGAAACCAAGCTCTTTGTTTTATTTCATTTTATGTCTAGTAGTGAGCTCTTTTTGAGCCTGATTTCCTAAGATAATTTAATTTATGGAACTGTGCAGGCTATATGTGTCTGTCGGCCCCTTCTTCATAGATTTGACCGTGTTGACTAGATTCCACCATATTAGTCAGGGTTTAGAAATCTCAAAGATTCTACAAGTCTTGGGGGTAACCCACAGCTGTGGAGAGGAAGACCAAAAGATACGGCCATTCTAGGAAGAAAGCTTCTATATAGTGTAGCAATTATTTGATCTAACCTGCATAGCTCTGGATGCAGGTTAGTACATGCTTCCTTTTGTCCAGGTTGCAACTGAGAGACATTGAAAACAGTTGATACAGATAGGTGATAAGGGTGTGAGGGTAGCAAAGAATCTGGAGGATAATGGAGGAGTTAAAAGTCTTGTAGCAGGCGGTAGTCATTGGAGCTCGAAGACGGGAACTAGATTTGCCATGGCACAAGGAGACAAGGGGGGTGGAAATTAGGGACAGAGAATGCAGATCCCTAAGTAAATGGCATGTCCTCCACTCTGCCACACCCGGAACAACGTGTGCCTCTAACACCCTCTATGCTAATCTTCCACTTTTCATCTCCTCACCAATCAGCAACTGCCCATACACTCCGCTGCTGAGTCAGAGGACTATCCATTCACCTCCTGTTAACACAGCTTGGTGTTTTCCAAATACCTCTGCCGTTAACAGCACATGACCTATGCATCCTATCCTGTATATCATGGATATAAATTTTTACCCTTCATGCAGACCATGATGTTCATAAAGTCCTCTAGGTCCACATGCCTGAAAGAAGTCCTCTTCATACACTCCAGCAGTTTTCCTTGCTTCTGTTAAAGAGGATGCTTCTCTCTGCACTGCTGCTCTTTTCTGGACCATCGCATCTAGGTCTACACAACTGGTGCGAGCTGCCGTAGGGCTGCTCTCAAGACCAGACTTGCCTGCGCTGCATGTGAGCCAGTAAGAATAGCAGCAGCTGTGGCCAGGCCTCCTTCACCAAAACACTCCTGCCTGCATGGCAGGGCAGAGGGGAAGACCAGGTGAAATCCAGCCGATGCTCCACCTAGGAGGTAATCCACTAAACAGCTCCTGTTTCCAATGCCCTTTATTGTTCCTCATAAGGAAATGCCTTCATTAAAATCCCATAGTTTAGTCTGATAAGTTACTTTTCAAGTAGTAGCTTTCTCATGAAGTAATGCTTGGTTTGAAGGCACTGCTGGAACATACTGGACTCATGAGCGAAGAGCTGCAGCACAAATAGCAAATTCATACTTGTTTGTGTAACAAGGGCTCATTTTTGTCTTCCTGATTTCCTTTCTCATTCTGTTTTGTTTTCTGTTGTTGTTTTTTGTTTTTTTTTTGTGGTTGACTTCAAGTGTAATTTTGAAATTCAATTATTGTCTGGTACACTCACATAATAACTTTGTTTGAAGTCTCCTAGAAATAATTTCAGAGATGTGCTAATAATCAAAAGTTGGGTTGGTTATTTGTTTGTTTTAAATAAGCTTGGCTTAAAACCAGAGAGATTTGAATGCTAATGTTATCAACAAGAAAAAGAAGTGCTTCAGATCTAAAGCTCATTTCAATATTTGTCATCTCACATCTGACTAGGTCTACATCTGAAATGAGAACTTGTCCTCATAGGAGGCTTCATGGTTAAAACCCTGGGCCATGTCTTCAAGCTTTCATCATGCTTTATAGCACTTGGTGTTTTGAAGCAGCGTTAAGGTCTTGAGCAAATGCTGTGATATGATGCCTTATCCTGGCTACCCACCCACTCTTTTGCACAAGGTGGCCATGGGCAGTGCTGAAGCAAGGCGGGCAGCATGGGGAGCACATGTACCGCCTGGGGCCCTAACACCGAGTGCCTGTCCAGGCACACTGCCCGTGTCTGGAACCCCGCTGCCTGCCTCCACTGTCTTCTGCTTGGCATGGAAGGTGCTGTGCTGAAATGGCTGCTGGGGTCTACTTCTGAACCTCCTGAAGCCGTTGTTTCCTATTTTCTTGAAGGAACACATTAGTAGGGTGATTTGCTTGTGCAATTATATTATTGAGAGTGATGTGCATCTGCACACATCTTACTGCAAATGGGCACAGAAAATCACAAGCAAACTATCTGAAAAACGCATGTGTTTATTTCTGGTTTTCCATCCCCTGAGATTTTCATGTTTTGTGGCTCAAAAAGATGGCATCTTTCCATTTCAAACCACTGACAACCAGCATACCTGTTCCTCCCCTTCTCTTATGCTCAGGTCTCCCCCAACAGGTTTCTTGTGTTTCTCTCTTCCATTGCTCACAGTGGTTGAGTTGCTGCTCACTTACCCTGGAATTACAAAATCTGTACCTTTACTCACAGGAGCAGGTACCTAGCATAGTAAGCACAGCACAAAGAAGTCTTTCTTTGCTTTGTTACGGATAAAGAGAAATTAAAACAAGATAGAGATGACACACGAGGAAAAGGCAGTAACTGCTCCCTTAGCAAACAAGACACACGTAGGGAGAAGGCAGGAAGTTTTCACGAACCCTTTGCTCAGGTGGCTCTTTGTGTCTCACTTGCTCACAGTCCTTCCTCCTGCTGATCAGGGGTTGCACCTTCTCTCCTCGCAGCCCTATATATGGATAGACCTTAGAGATCCAAGTAGAGGAATACGCTGGGCTCTAGCTGCCTGATTCCTTACATCTCCCATGGCTGACACATCACCCAGGTAAGCTGTAGGTTGCAGCAGCTTTGCAAAGCCAAAACACTTGTCCAAAGGCTTTTCCATTTTCAAGGGTCCTACACTAACTTAGTAGACACCTGTACAGCCAGTAGTTTAGGACAGGATGTGAAGCTGCTGTGCACAAAGGCTTTTTATAGCATTCACTGCCTATTCCCACACATGCTCAGCAAGGAGCCTGCCCGTGCAGTTTTGATAGCATTATCAAGCAAGAAGCCAAAAGCTCAGGCTCCTATCCGTCTTTTTCAATGGTAGATGGAAAAGAGGTAGCTTATGGAAAGAATAACAACTAGGTGAGTCAGTCCAGCAAGCTGGCTACACCTGCCCAAGTCTGCAGGTGGCAGAGGGAAATGCACAGTGATTTTGTGAAAGCCGTCAGGACACAAAGACAAGAGAACAGGAAACCTTAGAAAAGCAAAGCTCACCTCACAGAGTGTCCCCATCTCAGCATGTCTTTGCAGTCAGAAGGAAACGGATGCAAGTGAGTCCTTGTCCCAAAGCCCTGCTACCGTAATAGCATGTCACTGTGCTCCCACCAGCTTAATACATTGCGGTCAGCACTGTGCTAACACAGGACTGATCCCGAGCTGGCTCACAACCGTGGCACACTGGCAGGGGAGCAGTCTGTCTGCACCTGCTCATCTGGCACACTTGGGCTGCAGCAGGCGTGTCACCTAATACACACCGGGACTGCTAGTGCATAGGCTTGTTCTCTTGTTCCACTGCTGCCTTGTTACGTACCTTCCCTCCTGACTCTACTCTCACCCAGACTGAGCTGGTTTTGGTATTGGCATGGAGATAGGAAAGTGTCGCCCCTTGGTTGTGTCTATGGAAGTAGCAAGAACTGAGGGAGGGTACTTGAAGGGCCACCTGAGTGGAAAAAAAGCCCATGTTGACTGTCTTGTCAGCTGGTGGTCTCCAGATTTTTCTATACAGTGGTTATGACCACAGCCAATTAAATAATCCGTATTGATTGAAAACACAGGAAAGAGTGAGGATCACAACCATGGCCTTGTAGACTTGCTGGTCTTTGGGAGAGTCTTGAAATGCACATCGTGTTTGGGACACATAGGAGTCCCAGGCTGGTACAGCATACAGTGAGTCCTGTGTTGAGGAAGGAGCTGGAACCCATGAGGGGTAACTGCTCAAACAAGAATACCCTATTCATTCTGAAAACCTGCTGGATGTGTAGAGAACAGGAATGTTTGCTATTACACCCAACAATTATCCTCTCAGATAACACCATCAGTTATGCAAAATGGCAATAAACCTTTTTCCCTTTAGGAAGCTGGTAAAAACTGATATTTCCACCAGACAAGCTCCTCTATTGAAAGCTAGTGCTAGCAAGGCAAAGCAAACAGCAGCCTGAAGCAGCAGCCTGCCCCTGGTCCCAAAACAACCATCCTGTCCCTTTCCTCAACAAGGATGGGCTGTGGTTTCCCAATGCTGGGCTTTTCTCAAGCTCTGGGTACCATCCTGCCTTTGTCCCGCCCAGCCCACAGCCAGGCTGTTTGCCATGGTGGGCAGCGGGAGCATCCCCATCCATCCCAGGAAGCCTGAGTCCTGTCCCCTTTCAGGCCTCCAATCGTTCCAATCCCACCTGCACCCACAGGGATGCTCAGGCATCCAACCACCAATTTCTCAGAGGCTAAAGCTCTCTATACAACATATTTTATGAGCTCTGACCATTAGTCAGTGAGACTGTACACCTCTCACGCTTGTATATGTGATTTTCCAGTGAGTTCATTGCAGCTTACTTCCACAGTAGGTCTGCACACCAGAAGGACTAAGACGTATTTGGTGCTATAAACATGCCACGTGTACTAATCAGAGATCACCTTTACAATCTATCCCCATCTCGTACAATATGATAAGTCTTTAACTGCCTTCCAGTCCAGTTGTAACCCTTAAATCAGGATTACTATGATAGGAAGAGCAGTGCGGAGCAGTGAAGTTGTGTTTCTAGGACTGGTCTCCCTCGAAGTGCAGGATTCTGTCTGCACAGGGCTTGTTTGGAGGAGCACAGGAGCTGCTATTAACACACCTCCAAAAAAGCCTCCCTTGGCCCTGCCCTACGGGATGGAGAGGAGGAAGCAACCCCTGCCAAATAGCAGAGGGGTCCCTGAAAGTGATGGAAGGTGCTTGGTGTGTCTACCCCTGCATGGGACACCAACTCTGTGCAGCGAGGCCAATCCAAGGACAGCCATGTGGCACCTGGGGTGTCTCCAGGTGGCCACCCTGCAGTGATTCATAAGCCAGGGGCCAGCTGGGGAGCCTAGGTGTGGTGAAGTGGATATGAGGGGATGCTTTGTCCCTTTTCATCCTGGGCACCTACCCTCTCCACAGGACCAGGATTGGCAGTGAAACTACCCCCTGGTGCCCTCTCTGCGCTGGTAATTAGGCATAAAGCATGCTCAGATCTCTGAGGGGTGTTGGAACTGCATCTTTTCCTGATGATTTCCTCTTTTCAATTTGTACTGACTGTGAGCATTGTTCAGTTTTTGGCAACCCAGTGAACTAGGTAACACTGATGACAATGACCCTAACAATGTTTTCAGTCCGAGAGGACCATTTTGGCAGCTGATGCCAAAAGCAGCATGCAGATTTTTACCATCCAGCAGAGGGGTTATGGCAAAATTCTCAGCACCACTTCGGTACTGCTGGCTTTAAATGAAAGCAAGAAGAGACCAAAAATAATCCTAGAACTAACTCCTTAAAGGTGTGCAAACATCCAACAGTCTTTAAAATCTGCAAGTGGTAGGCATCTAAATACCTTTAATTATTCTTTATTTCAAAAGAAATTACATGTCTGAAATGCTTAAGAAATGGAGGCTTTCTTGATATAATTGCACCTCTTATGGTCTTGATTTTTTTGTTCCTCATATATGTTTATGTCAGTAAAAGCTTTTGCAGGGGCAGAGCTCAATTGAGAAACCTTGGTTTAGCTAGTCTTACAGGAAACCAGTCCATTTTTAGCACTTTAATATCTATACTCAGTCTTTAGGAGTTTTGCTGCAATTACCAGTTTAAGACGGGTTATTGAAAATCTCTGCTTGTGAGATGCAACTCTGAATCTCGAGCTCAGATATTCCTCCCGTCTTAACAGGTGGGCGCAGAAGTTGGAAATCCATCAAGAGTACACAGACGCAAAAACAGTAAGAGCATGGGTAGAAGTAAGTTTTTGGGCTCCCAGGTGCTCAAGTGATTTTTGAAAATGGCCTTTAAGCTCAGCAGTGGATTTGAAACTAAACTGAAAGGTCTGATGCAACCTGAAAGTGGAAACACTGCAGCCCACAGAGGTAAAGCGGTAAGGCTGTAATATTGATGGTCTGAAGTCAGTGTGGGTCATGAAGGGCAGCTCGCCCTGAGCTATGACAAATCAGTGAGACAGGTGTTCTTGTAAAAAATTGCCTTTAAGTCATAACTTATTTACGGTGCTGTTAGTGCACGGCTGTGTCTAATCCGGTTACAAAAGATTCTGCAGAACACAATAAGAGATTTTGAACCTGATGCTGCACAAGGTAAAAGTAAAGAAAGACTCTTAATTTTTTATTGTAAGAACAACATGTGATAACACCTCCTGGCAGAAGCCTGGGAAGGAGGGGCCTGAGGGAAGGATGAATAATTGCAAGAAGAGGTGGAAGAAGGGTGCTGGGCAGCGTGGATGTTGCCCATTCCTGCCGCTCTGCTGCCTGGCAGATGGGGCAGGTGCTATATAACACCAGTGCGGGCTTCTAAAACAGACTTAGTAAAAAATAACCCAGGAGGTCCATGGCACATTAGCTAAAGCAGTAAAAACCTCTGAAACTTACAGCTCCCTTCAGGTTAGGTCAACCAAGCCTGGAAGGGAGCTGAGTAACACTAATGGCTTTTCATCATTAAGCCTCTGACTATCTGAACTGCAGAACCCTTTCTGGAGCTGTAAAGCAGGGCAGGAATGACCAAAGGAGGTGTTTTGATCATGCAGGGATAGATAACCTGAGGCAGAAAGGCAAACCACTATGTGGAGGACCTTGTGATGAATTAGTGGAAAGAAGCCTAACATACCGCCTGTTCTTCGTCCCACACGCAGACCACCGGAGTACCTCTGGGGTGGTGGATATCTGAAGGAGATTTCTTCCCTTACCAAGTAGGTTTCGGCTGGACAAATGCCTTCACTGTCCCTGTAGCACCTGACATCTCCAGAGCACTGCTTTGGCTGATGGCTTCATGTGGGCTGTGGAGCACAGAAAGCACATTACCAAACCATAGGTTGTTCGATGACTGGCAATGGTGACCCTGTTACCCGGCAGGCTGAGGCATTGCTTTGCCAGCAAAGCAAAAATCCTGGTCCCTGGGGCCCATTGCTGAGCACAGCGTTGGGGTAGGTGATGACTGCAAAAAAGGTAAACTGTGTGTTGTTTTATTTTTAACCACAAAGTCCAAGGATCTTTAATGTCCAAGGATTTGGCCTATGTATCAAAGAAACAGACCACAGAGGGGAGGTGGAGGGCATTGCTTCATGTTTGGATTTCACTTTAAGCCAAACGGAAATGCAAAACCTGCTGAAACAAGTGTGAACATGTGATTTGCTCCATGAAGAAGAGGTTTGTAGTGGAGGAAAAAAAAAAAAAAAAGAAGTGATGTGATGTGAAGTCACTTTACAAGGCTAGAAATCCTAAATATGTCCCAGGACAGGGACTGTCCTGAAGAACAGTGTCGCGATTTAGGGTCGAGGCAGCCCCAAAACCTATAACAGACGTTCTTCCCCATCCCTCCCCAAAGAGGAAGAGAAAAGGAGTAAGGAAGAGAGACTTATTGATTAGAAAAGGAAACTAGAACAGCTTTAATGAAAAATGGAAAATAATAATAAAAATAAAACCAAATATTTACAAATATATACAAGACCAGTATCGAACTCAAACCCCTCTGATGGCAAGTATGTCACCATCACCACTGATGTCATGAAGCAGGCACCGGGAAAGTCCCAGACAGGACCCAGCAGCAAACGGGAACTGAGTTCAGGAGCTGGATTCTGGTACTGGATTCAGGAACACTCCGATCAGGATCGAAGGCAGAACAGACAGAGTCCTCCTTGGATTCCCACCATTGAAGAGACAAGGAAGAATCCAAGCAAGGGCCCAGAGCAAGAGCCCCCAAGCAGAAAGCAACCCAAGCAAGGGCCCCTGGCAGCCCAATACGGCATCTATGGGATGGAATACCCCGTGGGTCAGTTTAAGTGCACCGATCTGTCCGCTTCTCCCTGCAGGTGTGACTTTCACTTTCTGCACTCCCCAATGCGGTACACAGGATCTAGTGGTGGCCTTGGTCTGCACACCAGTCCTTGGTACTAACTCTAAACATCGAGCATTATCACTGCTAGAAGCAGCCACTGCCTGAGAAAACAGGCTGCTAATTTCAGAAAGTGCAGTTAGTTAAAGAAACTGAGCTGAAAAGTAAAAATCACTGAACAGAATTGTTCTGTTCTAACTCAAACCAGGACAAACAGCCAGGTAACTCTTCCCCTTAGCAGCACCTCCTAATACTCACCCCTGAGCTCACAGGTCAGGTTTATCTTCCATGGCACAGCTGCCTCTCTGCTCAGGCTGCAGTGAACTCTATGAGGTGTTTTCACAAGAACCAAGGAGAGTCTTTTCCTGTGTAAAATCACATGGAGATCCTTCATTTCCATCAGACAAAAGAAATCCTTAAGATAGATAATGATTTCGACCGTGAATTATGCAGACATTTTTTGATTATTTGATTAGGTGTGTGCTCTTCCTAGTCCTCTGGATTTTGTTATTTTACTTCCTTGTGCTGAATACAGCCTTGTGCAGTAAACTCTCTGCTAATACCAATTAAATTCTAGTAGGATTAAGCTTCCTTGATGGTAAAATTAATGGTCACATTATGGAGCAAATGTGAAAAACTGCACATAATAAAATTATTTTGAGTAAGTGCTGCTACAACTGGCAGCAGATAGTGAAATGCTTTCAGCACTCAAAATTACAAAGCCTAGGTATCTTCTTTGATTACAGAGCACAGGGTATGAAAAACAACACCTAATACTATTAGCTTTCAGAGTATGAGTATGTTGGGGGGTACAATATTTTTTATCTTTATTTTTCTTGTGCAAATAGTTTATAAAATTTCTATCAGCATTCACAAAGGCTCAATGAAGTGCAAATGAAACTGTTTAACAAAAACTGGGCTCCTCAGTTTTCTAATTCTGTGTGTGTGTGTACGTAGGAGAGAGAGGACATGCGAGTGTCTATTTTCTCTTCACAGTTACATTTCATTTATATTCATTTGGAGCAGACATTTTTCAAATTCAGTGAAGTGCACAAATCAGGTTTTGTTAAAAGCAGCTGTGGATAAATGTTTCAGTTTTTGGAAGATGGAGAAATTAACTGCGCTTTTCAAAATGTATGATAATAAGGTTTTAATAATCTCTGTTCTCTGAATGATGAAAAGGTTACAAACAGCTGTGTCTGTCTGCAGCACTTGTAAGAAAAAAGAGAATTAATAGTATTTAACATTCACTTGAAAATGCATTTAGCAAAATCAAATGAATGGTACAAGATTGGAAAGGCTGAATGGAAGCCTGAATCCATTTCAAAAACTGTCTTCTAACTTCTGCAGGAAACACTGAGGGAATAATTAATGTTTTAGTTGTTAGACTAAAGCTAGAGAAAAACCTGCTCCGAAGTATCCAAAGTGGTATGGGTTTGCTTTTTTTTATTATGGCAAGGCTTGTGTCCAGCACCTTTAGCTGCGAACCAGACCTGTCCTGGATTGCTGGCCCTGCCAAGGGAAGGGTCCCATCAATGACTGGGGAAGAGACTCACTTTCAGTGATGGGGGGCAATAGTACTGTTGAGCAGAGTGGGATTAAGGGACTGCAAGCTATGCCTGGTTCTAAGAGGGAGCAATGTTATCCCTTTAAATCTGGAGGAGAAGGAAGGAAATGGCACATTGCATGGAAAATCTCAGTGCGGATTTTAGCCCAGACACTGTTATGTGGCCACTGTCACTGAGTTTATCCAGCGGTGCTGGAACATGAAATTTTGTGATGTCTTGCTGGTCACTGCCTCCACAGGCCCTGGGGCTGCTGGCAGAGAAGACAGAGCAGCCCCTTTGCCCTGGCTATCTGGGTTTGTACAGAAGTAGGGGTTGGCCTGCATGTCTGGAGTAAAGGCTTATGAGCTCTGCAAGACTCGAAGAAGATGTCGGGTTTATAGTTATGAAATCTTTCCAGTGAACTAAGAAAGTTTCCTAAACATTGGAATAATGCCTTATTTCTTTTATAGTCCTTGGGAACTGATATTTTTCTCTCTTTCACTCCGAATGACTCTTTCACTCTTTCACTCTATTAGACAAATCAGTCTGCTGGAAACCCTCTTCCCCTCCATTAGGTGCCAGCAATTACCTCGTCACATGCCATAGAATCATAGGATTACAGGATGTTTGGTATTGGAAGGGACCAAAGGTCATCCAACTTCAACCACCCTGCCTTGGGCAAGGACACCTTCCACTAGACCAGGTTCTTCAAAGCCCCATCCAACCCAGCTGTGAACATTTCCAGGGATGGGACATCCACTACTTCTGTGGTCAAGCTGTTGCCCTCATAGTGAAGAATTTCTTCCCTATATTTAATGTCAGATGTACACTTTGGGAATCTGTAATGACAAAGCAAACACTGGAGAAAAGCGTATCTGCATTTGTTTCTCTAGATTTCACCTGATTCCTTCAGGAAAATATGGTCTTGAAGTTGCATACATAGCTGCCTTCCCGGTTTCTGTGTCAGCCTGAGCAAACCACATGGCCTCTGTATGTTACCCCAGGTCTGCAGGACAAGTATTAGAATAGTTATTTCTATTGTATGTTTAGATTCTGAAAAAATAACAGCCTTTAGCCTGAAAGCCATGCTGTAGTAGAAACTTAATCTCTTAAAAGCTTCTGATTATCTTGTGTCAGCATCATACCAGATTTTTCAGCCACTGACTAGATTGAAGGCTTCTTCTGCTCAGCCTGGAAGAGAAGAAACTAATGACATATGTCATGGCCCATGTTAAACCAAAGAGAAATCAGGATATACAGCTCCAAACTTAATTCCACCTTCTGTTAAATCAGAATGGCTGCAGTGTGCGATTACTAATACTTGATGATATTTCACTACAGCACTTCAACATAGCTTCCCAGTGTCATCTGTTACAGTTATAACACTCACGCAATTTTTGAACAATAGCGATGGGGTGTGATTTGGAAGTTTGAACCTCAGGAAACCATATATTTCCCCATGATACATTATTATCTAATATACTGGCTATCTCAGATTGCAGCAGCTCTGAAAGCTAGCAGAGGGGTCATGATTTAATGCAAATAATAAAATCCATTTATTGCTTATTAGACATGAGGCAATAACATTTCTGGCATCCCACACGGTCTCTCCTGAAGCAGAGGGAACACGCTGTTTGAATTTAAGGCTTTTTGCTGGTGTTTTTAGAAGGGCTCTTTATTCTAGGGGCTGTGTTCAGTGTAGCTAGGTCCCCATGCACCATGGCTTGGCGTGCAGGCTTTTGGCCAAATGCATTTCCTACTCTCCCCTGCTTTGTCTGCTGTAGTGAAAGGAGGTGTTACACAATGCTCCTCAAACTTGGATGCGCAGAAGGCAGCAGGGAGGGGTCCACAGGGCTGAGGAGAGCCTGAATAGGGATGCAGCCCATGCTGGGGGCTGTGGGGCAGGAGAAGTGGGTGGTAGGCAGCTCACAGCTCACTGGCTGACATGCTTGCAAGAAAACCTTCTCTGGGATGTGAAGCTGGGGGCATAATGTGATTGTTAGGACTGATGCAGACAGCAACTAGAGTCTGGTCTGGAAGGCATCATCACTTCCGGTAGAAAGTCCATTTGACAGATGCGGGTCTGCGGTGTTTATAATCTTTCTGTCCTTAGTAACTGAATCAGAGTTGTTATTTACTGTAGAAAACCTTTAGGCATGTCTTATGACTGCTATTAGAAATTAATTGAGGGTTTAAAAATCCTGTCATTGAGGTTATTTCTTTCTCATTGACCGTTTTTCATCTTGCATTTTTTAAGGACTCTTTCCAATTAACTTCCCATCATTTCATCACCTTTTATTTAATGAATATTACGTACCTGTTTCTCAAAGCTCAATTATTTCTGCAAATTTGTCATCTGATAGTTTCTTATGTTGAGAAAGAATCTGAGAGTGAGACAACCAACCATCTAACACACTCCGCCATGTGGGTGTTGCTGCCTGATAGAGTCTGTTTTTGCTTACATTGACATAAGCTGAGTTGTTTTATGACATCGAGTCACAATATTCTGTATTTACATCAGATGTGAGGTCTATTATCCTCTGAACTTCACTGTAATGTCAAAGGAATAGCTTTTGAAGAAAATACTGATTTTTTTAAAGTAAAAAAGTATTTTGAATCTCGTATCGGAATTAAAACATATTTTACATACGGAACAGCACTTTAACTTGATGTATTTTCTTATTCAATATTCACAGTGCCCATATGTTAGCTGATAGTGCTGCCTCTTGCCTGTTGCCATGATCTTCTCCCAGCTCATAAACTGTTCAGAATCTGATTTTCCTTTGAGTTTAACCCCTCAGATTTCCATTCACAGTGCCACACACAGCGTACATTTAAAATGCTATAAAAGATATTAATAATGCCTGAATCTACAAAGCAGAACACAGAAAGAGAAAGAATAGAAAAGAAAAATATAATTCTCCTTCTTGAAATTCAAGCGGCGCAACAAGATTAATTCTCCAGCTCTTGCGAAAAGCGTCATGGGATCTTTAAAGACCACAGAAAAACCGGGCCAAGATCTTGAAGTCCCTTCAAGAGTAATGCTCCCTTCACACCATATAAACCAAATAAAAGAACCACCGAGGGAAAGCCTCCGAACCATTTAAACAGCTGTGTGACACGTAACCTGACGCCAGGCGGGTTTATGTGTCCATGCACCCAACGCATCCTCCTGATTAGTGCCGAACTTCGTGCAACGTGTTCTTGCCAAAGACAGACAGATCTGTGTCCCTGGCGGTGCGTGAAGGACAATACACAGAGGTGAGCAAGGAGAAGACATCGCCTCATTATGACAGCCTCTTCAGCAGATGTTTGCGACTGCCCAGGCTGCTGCAGATTCATTTAATGAGATTAACTCCTCAAATGAGGACTCTTCAAAAGAAGTTTATTAATAGTCACCTATATTCTCCCATTAAAAAGACACGTCATCTGCTTGGGATTGAAATAGAGGCAGATGGGCCCAGGCAACCCCAGTGTCACAGACAGCAGTGAACTGTTTCCCTGAAGGATTCTGTTGGCCAAATGAAATGTCCTGAGTTGAGCTATTGTCCTTCCTCACCCCTGCAGGTCTGGACGCTGCAACAGAGGCCCTTGTTCCTCCCAGGATGCAAAGTCTCCTCACCTCTGCAAGGCCTATGTGGGAAATACAAGCTTTTCCAGAACTTATGGGGGAAGTAGGGGTTTCCTCCTGCCCAGTAGCACAGCATGGCCAGTGTGTCCTTGCTGTCCATGGTCTACATGTCCTTTCAGTCAGGAGGGGAATTTTCAGTTGTTCGCAATGCAGACATGACTCAATAGGTGTTGCTGACAAATTGCCAGTCTGAGTAAAACCCAGATATGCACAGCCTTCAGAGAGAAAGAAGAAGCTTAGGATGCTGTGAATGCAACAAAAAATGGCATTGCTGGATTGATAGCAAGATGACAGAGAACCTGTATGTCTGTCAATGAAAGGAAGGAAAGCAAGTGCAGAGAGAAATGAGCCCAGCAGCCAGGAAAAGGTAATGATAGGGGAGTTCAGCAGCCTACACACAGCTTGGACAACTTGCACCAACTCCAGAGAGATAGTTTCTTGGTTGCAAGTGTTGGGTCTCAGAGTAACTAGGCCAAGAGTTTACACATTAGAGGGAAAGCTATTCCTCATTCAGTCTTAATCAACACCCGGAAGTTAATTCAAAGAAAATGCCAGTACCTGAATATTAAATAATTAGAGACCACTATATAATTAAACTCACAAAGGGAAAATAAAACACTGGCAGGTGACATGGTTCTGGAAAGCATTAAAAAATAAGATGAACGTGTTAGTTTAGAAGCTATAAAATCAAAATCAAAATCAAATCCCTAGAAAGTTGCCTACTCAAAACAGTTCTATAGTGTAAGAAGATACACATAGAGTTGAATAAAAGGGAACCAGACAGGGCAGAGGAATGCCAAGTGGCAAGATTGAAGAAGTAATTTGAGCCAATCCTTCAGCATTTAGAAATCCGACCCTGCTGAGGGCAATAAACAAGATTATAAATTATGGTAGGTGACAAATTGGCAGGAAATCAGAAGGAGTAATATAGGCTTCAAAGGAATATAGCTAAAAAAAAAAAAAAAGTACAGGTAAAAAGATTTTTTCTTAAGTTAATCAGAAGTGATAGTCATGGGAAAGAATCCACGGGGCTGTGAGAGCACCAGGGATCGAAGGAAGCAACAAAAGGAAAACAAGGATATTTTTAGGAAGTAAAGTTATCTTTCGGTGTAAGACTTTGCCACAGGTGATGTTGGACCTGTTCCTAAGGATGAGGTGAAGCTACTGAGGAAATACCACAACTGAAACGTTGGAACAAATTGAAAAAGTTGCAAGTTGCTATATTCAGATAGCATGTGCAAGACTGGGAAGGTGCTGCACTCCTCAAGAAGGCTGATGGGCTGAAATCAAGCAAGGTTTTTGTGTGCCTGAGGGCTTCAAGTGGCAAGCTTACCTAGTATTTACACACACACAAGGAAAAATCTGACAACGATCATTAATTGCCACATTCATACCTCAAAACTGGTCGAAACTATCATTGAAACTATAGCAATAGAACCTCTGGAAACAGAATAAGTTGTTTGGATTTCTATAGGGATCTAGTCAGTTATCACCCCAGCAGCTAAGTAGTGAAAAAGTAAGAGTGGGTGGTAAGCAGCAAAATTATGGTTGATACAAAGAAGAAAGAAGAGAAAGATTAATTAAACACATGATATTCTTGGCAGATGCTTGCCTGATCCTTTTTCAAAAGCTCCAGTGATGGAGGCTTCAACTGTCCCACTTAGCCCATCTGCTCCAGTGCTGCACAGCCCTTGTTATTGCAGAAATTTTTCTGATGAGTAACCTGCCTTCTTTGCTATGATGCCTGACATTACTCTTTCTCCAACTCCCAGCAGACACCAAAAAGAGTTTATTCCATTTTTATGACTTACCTTTTGTGTATTTAAAGAATTATATTTATGTTTCGTGACTTATGTGTGTCTAAGGACTCATCATGAGGTATTTAAGGACTCATCATCTCTCACTGGAGTCTCCTCCATACTAAGCCAAATTCCTCCAACTCTTCTCACTACCAATTCCTAGAGGGCAAATCCTTCTAGAACAAGACACAGCTTTATCAGCACCACTTACAGCAAAAGAATTGCATCTTATTTCATGGACTGGTAATTTTTATCCATTTTAACACATCTGTTGCCTATTTTGTGTCTGAAGTCCTGACTAGTAGTGATTTTGCAGGATATATAATCTGCAAGTTGCATTACCCTGCATTAATTGGCCGTTGCCCTCCTATGTTTCTGGAGTTCACTATTCCTATTTTATTAAAACTTTTAATTTATCCCTTTTTCAATTGCACCCTATTTCTTCCAAATCATTTCCTCAATTTGTCAAGATTGTTCTACCTTCACATCTTGTCCTCTGTCATCACTGCAGCTTCTCCCAGTTTAGTCATTCATGTAATAAAAAACCATATGTCTGCTCTCTTATGTAGCTGTTGAAAATCTTGGATAGTGCTGGACACAGTACAGACACTGCTGAAGTTCAGCAGATACTTTTTACGAATTTGAAAATGAGCTGTTGATCACTCCTCTCTGAGCACATGATTTTAACCAGTTATGGTACTTCCTAACATTTGCCTACTCCTTTTTTCCATGCTTATTTATGCAAATGTCATGCAAGGCATATTGAAAGCCGTAATAAACTAAAGGTATGCACCATTAACTTCCTTCTTCTAACCAACAAGGCCTGTTGCCCTGTTATATTAATTTGGCATGACAGATTCTTGTTAGGTGTCATTCATCTGGTTTTTTATCTTCCAGATGTCCCAAAATCTCTGATTTCTTGTTCCACCATTTTTCAATGGATTGGAGAAGAGCTGATTGTCGTGTAATTCATCTGTTGCCTTTCAATGATGAGAACACGACCTTTATTTAGGCTCATGATATATCCGAGTTTGTCTCTGATACTCAATTCCAGACATCCTCCTCACTAGGACAGATCATACTTTTGACCTTATTATAACATTCAGCCATGGATTCTGCACCTTCCCACAGTCCTTTCTGTCTTACATTTGTTTTCTGCATTGATCTTGCTGCCAGACCCCTGAGTATTTTGAGGACTACTTTCTTATGCCTATTCTCTTTATTTTGGTCTTTTCTCTTCCTGCTTTTTTTCTATGTTATAGGACACGTAATATCAGGGTCACAGTTGCACAGACCACATTCCCTTTCTTGCTCTTATGTAGAAGCAAATGAAGAAAATCCTCTATTCTAGGTGCTTTCTCCATTCTCTGCATTAACAACGCTGCTTATCACACATTTTAAGACCTTGTGCACTGTCTCTCTCCTGATATTTTTCTCTTCTAGCAAATTCCTGTGTAGGAGTTAATCTCATTAATACCAAGTCTTGTGTTTTGGGTGGTTCTATTAGTTGCTAAGAAAAGTTGCGTTCATCTGATCTTCCTGCTATTGCAAAATCCTACTGTGCCCATGCCTGTGTAAATCTCCTTTTCTATTTACTCTGCGACTTGATGGCTGTGAAAGTACAATGGAGATCTGGATTGTTTGTGTTAGGTAGAAGATGTGGGTAGTTCTTTCTCCCTTCTAATAATAGGTCACTGACACGTAAAAAGCAAGAAATTTGAGATATATGAAAGGAAGCCTTTTCTTTCACAGACATATCATTAGACCGTTCATTGCCATGGGAACTCTATTTAGCTGAGATGTAGCATACAAAAAGCTGCATGTGGCTTAGATGTGGATGGATTACATTTTCAGATATCATGTGTACTCAAAACAGTGTCCAAGAAAGATTTTAAATCCTATTCTCCAAAACTCATGCCAGTCTCTGACAATACAGTTCCAGGGTGACCCATGAGGTGCTCAAGTGGCTTACCATCCCAAGGTGATCATTTCTTATGTGGGAGCTAAGGAAGTTTTCTGAGCCCCCAAATCAGCTCCACCAATGTGTGGCACATTTCTGACCACTGGAGGTATCAGGGCAATGCAACCAGGCTGTTTCTTCCAACCTGAGCGCAGCTGCATTTACCTCTGCACCACTTACAGCTCTTACACCTTTCCCTGAAACAGTTGCTGCCAGAATTTATGAAGAACACAACAAAGTTTCCAGACTCAATCAGAGCAGGAGCTGTTTTCCTGTTTCTAAACTTCAATAACTTTTTGGCAACAGTTTCCAAACTTTTTAACTTACAATCCCACTTCCCGTGTCACTCATCTACTTCTGTTTGCCCTTCCGGACCTGCGAGCCCTTCTGCGGAAACTGCTGCTTTACGGCATCATGTGCTCCCCACATTCCCTTCCTCCACATCCACATCTTCCCTGCACTCCTACCTCAGCCTGCCGCTCACACGTCTCCCCTCTTCAAAGTTCTCTGCTCCTTCCTTCTGTTCCTCTCCTGCACCTCCACTGTGCAGATGCTGACGTGTTTCCTCATTTCTGCTTGCTTGAGGTACTCCATTTTCACCTCCAAATTCTGTGAAAGTCTTGCTTCATTTTCAAAGTCCTTCCAGACTTCCCTTTTCCCCAGTCCTGCATCCCTCAGCATATATTCCCAAACTGTCCAACTCTGCTTTGACATCACATTATATCATAAGTGACAAAACTTGCTCGTGATAGTTCTCAGATGTCAAGAGGTGAAGAAGACTATGTCAAGGGAAGTTGGGATTTTCCTAGATTGTTTTGTTGGAGAAAATTGCAGGGAATGAAGAGGCAAGGCGTGGGCATGGGCAGTTAAACTAGATTAATTATTAGGAATTGTGCTGTAGTGTAAGAAACCTATAAAACATATACAAAAGAGCAGTAAAACTAAAGGAAACTTTTATTAAGTTTGAAAGTGAACAATAAAGATGTTAAGATAGGACTCTTCTCAGTAGGGTGTTCATCTATTTTTTAACAGAAAAGGGCTTTTTGTCCCACAGTGAGTGACTCATATCTGCAGGGCTGGATCGAGGTGTAAGTGGTTACTTCCTAAGCAGGACAATGCTGTCTGTGGGGGCAGAACTAGTGCCTATAAATTCCCTTTCCACTACCCCCTCACTAGGTCCATCTCTGCACAGACTAACAATTTGGTTTCAGGGAAAGGAAGGAATGGGATTATTTAGAAAATAGCATAGAGAAAGAAAGCTTGCAATACATAAAAAAATGCTTTTGCTGGCTCTGTTCTTGAAGAAGAGATTTTTCTTGACTTAGAAACACATACAATTGCAACAAAGACAGATCTTCCAGAAAAATTACTGGAAAAAAAAGATATGTAAGGAAGAGACTGATTAATGTTCAAAGTAATTTTCTGAGAGATTTGTCTTCATTGTCATTGAAGGTGTTTCTAAGAAAGAGTCAGATTAATTTCCAAAGTTAAGACTGACCTTGTTTAGACAGAAAGTCATGTTTGCCATGTTTCCACTCTGTTGATTTACATTTTTAACTTTGGGCATAGGCCAGAAGGATTTACAGCTAGAGAAAGGATCGTCCATCTTCCTAGGAAGTTAAATCATTGGCACTGCTTCAGCTTTTGTATATAAAGGAGATTAACATCATATTGACGTATAAGGTTGAACGAACCACAAAACAGATGTTTGGATAGTCAACTGAACGCTGAACCCAATGGAAAAATTCCATTTTGATCAGTTTGAGGTAGGCCTAGTTGGCTTGTGGCTGTGCAGGATACTAAAATCTGGACTCTATAAATGAAACACTCATAAAAAAAAAATCCTGGAGAAACACAACTGCTTCAAGCTTCTCATTTTATTTTTTTTTTAACTGCAGTAATCTCTGGCATGGATGGTCTAGCCCAAGTGGAATACATTTACATTAGTTATTAGTTATTCTACAGATTTTCAGATGATAGGCATCTCCTAATCACAGCTGGTCCCCATCTAAAATACTCCCGGTGCCATGATGTTATCTTTTCAATGACATTTCAGAGAAGTTGCTCGGGAAACAAGGGTAGAGAGCAAATGGGTCCCTCTGTAGAGAGGTGGTTCACCACTGAATGTTTACTTCATTCCCAAAAAGCACTGTGAGGGACCTCAGTTAAAGCAGTGGATAAGGACCGGGATTAAGTCTTTACCCATCACACACACAACGAACCATAAGGCACGCCTGGACTCCTCATCCCCACAGCACGGTGATGCCTTCAGGTCGTTACAGCCAAGCAGCATAATTAGCTGCCATTCCTGTGGATGTGATTTCCCTTTCCCATGCTCGCTGTACTTCATTGGCTTTTTCAGACAGGTATTATAATAGTTACCACTTTTATGGTATACATCAAATTTCCCTCCTTTCCAACCTTTTTCTAACCTGAAAGGGGATTACAGCACTGACTCACATCCACGGGGAAGAGGGGAAAGGATGGCCCCTTTACAATGTTTTTAAGGCCTTTGTTTTAAGCACACTTATTATTGCTCACTTTCTTTAACATAAGGAGTTCATTCGTTGGACCAGCAAGAGCAGCACTGAGGCAAACAGACCTGTGGTGTGCATTGATCCTCATCTGTTGTAAACATCAGACATTCGGGTCCAGCCCTTGCTCAGGGCCTGCAGAGAGAGGGTCAAGGATGCCCCCATGTCTGCCCATCTTTCAGCCAAATTTGGTCAGGTGAGTAGTGAGAAATAGAGAACCAGCAAGTGTCAGTTTTGTTTACCAAGAAATTTTTGTATATGAAGTACTATGCACCAGCGTGTCTTAGATTATATCGTAGTCAGATTGTGTTTGTTAGAGGAAGCCTGGAGGTGAGTTTGACCTTTAATCATTACTAAACTGGGTAATGGAAAAAGCCTAAATTAAGACTCTTAAAAGGAGCAAGAGAAGTAGGGTGGTTTTTTTATTTTGGTAATTTGACCTGACTATCTGTAATAAGCAGAGGAAACACATGATACAAATTGCAATTTTCTATTAAGCCTCAGAGTGTTAGCACCAGCAGAAAAAGGAATGGTGCCTTTGAAGTATTTCAATAGACTGAGATACTTATTTAGACAAGGAATGTGGACTGCAAGATGGGGAGCTGGTCAAAAGTGAGTCTGTCTCTTCTGACAGTGCTGCCTCCAATTTCTGCTTTAATTGAGGATATTAATTTGAGGCCTTTCTTTCAGCTACAAAATTTGCACATATGTTGACTCTCATTGATCTCTGAGATAATTTTAGGCTTACACCAGAAAATGAAGGTGGAGCCAGTGTGTGCAGAATCCTCCATGAACAATATTTGTTTTTCTTCTTTCTGTTACTCCCTTTAGGTTGATATTCAGCTCCTCTGACTCCAGGTGATTTAGATTAAGCTATTCATCTGCTACAGTCCATACGAGGAGAGAGACACCCTAAATGTGGCCTCTGAAAGTGACTTGCCCTCTTCACCGACTTCGAACAGACCACAGACCCATGGCTTAGATTAGATAGCTAGTGTCCACGATGATTTTACACTTTCTTTTGCCCGAAAGTCAGACAGCTGAAAACGAAAGAAACACTGTCAATGACATCCAAGCTACCTAAAGGAAGTCTCTTAAAGGGAATTAATTTTTGCCTTTTATCTCCTTTATGGCCCTTCTCTTTTCAGCTCTGCCAAATTTTATATTTCATGTCCGTTTTCATTTTTGGAAATGAATATCTGACCCCGGGCTGGAGATCTGCCATGGTTTCATGATAAGTGAGCCCTGCTTAAACAACCCGTTTCATCATCATCTAATTTTGGTTTCTGCTGTCATTTTTGTCTTTCTTCACTTCAAACACTTTAGCAAGTATGTATGTTATCCCAGCAAATATTTATTTTAGGTCCTAACTGGAAAAACTCCTTTTCATTCCAGGGATATTTTGAAAGTCTGGAGGTGAGTCTGAGCATGTCTACCTGGATGGGCCCAGACAAGCATGTTCATCTACCATGCTCTGAGTTGATCAAATGGGAGCCAGTTCTGCTCTGAAAATAATTGAACCATTTTCCTGTGCCCAGCAGGAACCTGGGCAAATCCAACTCTGTGCCCAAGATAACCTGCCCAGTAGAGGAGACCACATCTGTCTGCATCCATCTGCATAGACATGCCTTATGCATCTAAAGCACTTAATTTTGGTTCTCTCCCTCTTGTTAGCTGCTTCTCCTGCTGCACACCCATGCACATGTATACACACACGTGTGTGCACATTCTTATTTTGTGTACCTATTACGATCAGTAGGAGCTGAAGTAGCACCAAAATGTCACAAGAACTTTTTTTTTTTTTTTTCCTGCATATAACAAATACTCACTTCTAAGCAAACAAGCAACTGAAAAGCAGCCTATATTCAGTCTTCGTGAAAAGCTACGCTGGCAGATAAACTAGATGACCTGACCACACGTTCTATCTCTAATGTATGATTTGTGATGTAGGCAAAATAAATGGAAAGCCTGGCACTTGCGAACTCTTTACTCCAGGAAATACACTCCAGAAGGAATTAACAAAACAAAAGTGTCAGTTCAGAAGACAATCTTTTCCAGCTACATCCGCATTTAAGGTTCACTCTGCGAACTCATCTTGTTATGCAGATGCAGACTATGGCCTGAAACCAATATGTTGGTTTTTTTACAACCCTTGTAGCCCCCAAATCCTTGGAGGAACTCTGGCTAGTGCAGACTTCCTCCTGGAGCATTAGCAAAAGGCAAGCTGGAGCAGCAATCTCACGCTACCTTCAAAGAGCACTTCCCCGGCCCCCGCGTACAGAACCAGTCCTCCTGACACTGATGTTCGCGTGCCTCTGCTCCCCAACTGGCTGTGATTAATGTCCCTTGGAAGACCCTAAGTGTTCTGGGTGCCTGACGCTTATGACTGTGTGCAGCTGTTTTGTGGAACACAACTGGGATGGAACAAGTCAGGTATCCTTTGCCCCCTTTTCTCGCATTAGTGGAAAAATAGCCTTCAGTAGTGCTTGATAAATGACTTTTTGCACTCTCATAGACTGTGGAGGGTACATACTGGTATGAGAAGTGGATGCCTGTGAATATATTTTTGTAGTTTTGGTTTAACGAATGTAATGGACGCCTTCATTACTAAAACTCCACTCAAATAGCCAGTGGTGTATTTATCTGCTTTTGTTTACAGTGACCACTGAATCTCTTCCTCATCTTACCGCATATAAATAAGCATTCCTCTGTTCATACTGGTGGAGGTGCCTCTGTTTCTAAGAGCTTGTCTACAAGGGGACAATAGTGCTCATTAAGATAGGGTATGAATTTACAGTGTTCTTGGTGTCTCCACACTTGATAGAAAAGCTACAAGGACGGAAAATGTGAAATTATGCCTGGTGGAATGGCTTGTTTACCTAAATCTGGTCTAACTGTGGATAATGCCTTATTCAGACGGCAATTTTGGTCACCTGACAGATGCTCATGTAAGTTCACATAGCTTTTGAATAATTATTCCACAGTTCTCATCCCATTTTTGAGGCACTATTTCCACTCTCTTCAGTTGCTGATTTTCTTGGCCTTTTTCCATATGTAAGCGATTTGATAAAATCCTTGTTCAAATGTAGAGTTTCTGCAGCTGTAATCACTTTTGGCAGCCTGACCAATAAGATAAGCTGATTTCCAAATATTAAAAAGATTGGACTGATATGAAGCTTTACTCGATCATCCTTGAAAAACAAACAATACTCACTGCTCCACGAAGGGCCATTCTTGGAAAAAGAAGATTTGATTTTTAACGCAGCAATCTGTGGGCAGTAATAACAGCCCTGCTCAGTTTCTCTTCATAATGCCGGTGATGCCATGACTCTGTATTTTTTAATGAAAATGCCCCCTTAAACTATTGGTAGGTCTTATACCTACCTGTGTACAAAGACAGAGGTTGAGTAGATGTATACTGGTGTTTATACGTCACTCCAGTATTCTTTGGCAGTATTATTAGCATCTGCAACATCCAGACTTCCCTTTCCAAAGCTGCTGCCTTCCTGAATGTGCACATTAAAAGGCTAACAAGAGAACCTTAGGCTCACACTTACTCAATGGTGTTATGCTGGAAATTCACTGGCCTTCAATGGTCATACTGACATTGATGATAAAGGATCAGATAGTCTTACCACGTTATTTCACATAATGACAGAACCACTCACGCTGCAAGGGACCTCAGGAGGTATTTAGTCCAACCCTCTGCTCTGAGATTGAGTCAGGTTGCTCGGGGTTTCTTCCATCTGGGACCGTGAAACTTCCAAGGATGAAAACTGCACAGACTCTCTGGAAAACCACTGCTTGACTGTCCTGATGGAGGAAAAGTTTCTCATTATATCCAGTCTGCGTTGTAGCTAGGTCATGAATCCCCTGCTGAGTCAAGCCGCTTTCCTAATGTCTCTGCTTGATTTTCTGCACACTAGGATGGTTTTGTGCTTGGAAGGGGTTGTCAGACTTAGAGTTTTCCTGAGATTTTTTTCCTATGAGCTCCAACCTTCGGTAGTCTGAAGAAACTGAAATCTCTACTCTCTTGAAATGCATGGTCTGTAGTCTGCTGCTTGTCTTGTTCTCTTCAGTATCTTTAAGTCTACTGTTCCAGGATCTCCACAACCAGCCTGCCATTGATTATCCCTCCCCAGACCAGTGTGAATGCTTTGTGAATAACAAGTCCAGGGTCTCTGTGTGTGATCCCAAGTTGGTTTATTTAGTATCTGTGCCAGGCAGTTGACCCTGACATCTTCCAGAAACCTCCTGGCTTGCCTGCATCCCTCTTTAGTCCTCTCCCAGTATACAACAGGGAAGTTAAAATCTCCTGTAAGAGGCAGTGTGCGTGATCCAGAAATATCTTCAAGTTGTTTAATGAAGGCTTCCTCTTCTTCCTTACCCCAGTTAAGTAATCATTAACAAACTCCCACCAGACTGTCATCATTACTGATTACTCACTTTCATCCTGACCCACAAGCTCTCACCCAGATTGCTGTCTGGCCATTGGGGAGCTCCACGCATCAGAGCTGCTTTGTCACTTGTATGCACCCATACCTTCCCGTCTCCCTGCCTGTCTTTCCTGAAGACCTGATACCTGCCCATCACAGCACTCCAGCTGTGTAAGCTGTCCCAACACATCCCAGTTACTCCAATGATGTTGTAGTTCCTCTTCACCAGCCAGATTGAGGAGACACAACCTGGGCCCCCATGCCTTTAGTCAGAACCCCAAAATCCATGTAGTCTCTCCTGATATACTTGAAGTCCCTGGCAGTAACATTAGTGCTTATGTGGAAGAGCAGCTAGGGTAACACTGTGAGACTAGACAACCCTTGATCATCTCTGCAACATCCCAGACTCAAGTGCTGATCAGGTTGATAGGCAGAGATTTCTATCTCCTGCAGCAAGGTGTCTCCAGCCACTATGGATCTCCTGCTTCTCTCCATGCAGATGATTGATTGAGGGCCAGCCAGCCATGACACTTGTTTGAAGTGATGTTGTCTCCTCCTGGTCCTAGGACAATGCACTGATTCTGTAACTGCAGAACCACAGTCCAAGAAGAGCACTTACATAGGACACGTGAAGTGGTACAACCTTCCTCATACTGCGAGCTTCCATCCACCAGTCCTCTGTGGGCTGTCCCCAGCTCTCCTTCCCAAACACACTGTCTTGGCAAGGTTGCTGCAAAGACTCTTTCAATCTCCTCCTGCTACCCTCACGGATGGAGTGCCCACTCACCTCCTCCTGGCACTTCTTCTTGCAGTTCTGTGAGGCACATGGCCCACTCCTTCATTCAATGCTCCAGTTCCAACAAAATGACCTTTTCTTCTGCCTGAAAACTTTGTCCAGATGGGAAAAGAGAAATGTGACCAGACATCAAATAGCAAAGTCATCTCAGAAACATCATTCAGTGCATATCCAGTAACTTGGATGTATCCAAGAAACATGGAAGATCATAGAATCGTTGAGGTTGGAAAGGACCTTAAAGATTGTCTAGTTTCCTGCATGAGCAGGGACACATCCCACTAGACCAGCTTTCTTAAAGCCCCATCCAACCTGATCTTGAACACATCCAGTGATGGAGCATCTACAACTTCCCTGGGCAACACTTTCCAGTGTCTCACCTTCCTCATAGTCAGGAATTTCTTCCTAATTTCTAATTTAATCTACCCTCTTCCAGTCTGAAGCCATTGCCTCTTGTCCTATCACTACAAGCCCTTGTAAAAAGTCCATCCTCAGCTTTCTTGTAGGCCCTTTTCAGGTACTGGAAAGCTGCAATAATGTCTCACCAGAGCCTTCTTTTCTCCAGGCTGAACAATCCCAACTCTCTCAGCCTGCACTCATAGGAGAGGTGAGGGAAGGGGCACTCAGAGATGCTTGGATGGGAAGCACAAGGTGTGGTGTAGCAGGAGCATGATGGACTACCCAGCAGTTTAGTATACTCCATAGCGATAAGGAAATGACAGAAGGACTTCTAGATGCCAGCATCCTGCCAAAGGATCCTTGATTTCACCACTACAGCAAACCCTCTCTTGCTGGACTAGCAAGTGCTTTAACACGGTCTTGTGTTCACACTAGTGTGAGAGCGCTAGTGTAAGGTTGTCCATGTGTGAAAGTCTGTCAGTCTTCAAGTGTGCAGACGTGTGGAGGACTGGTGTTGACAGTGGGACAGGCAGGAAAGCAGTGGCACATTTGTGGTGGTGACACTCACCCTCAGGGGAGCAGGGACTTGAGATCCCCACAGGGGATGTCAGGCAGAGATTTGCGCTTCCAGTGCAAGCCTGGAAAGACCAGAAGAGATCAATAGCAGGGACATCTCAGCCTTGGCAAACCAAGAGACATTGGTAGAACTCCAACCTAGGAGTGCCCAGAGGGAAGTAAGGGCCCCTCCAGACCTTAGGCCATGCATAGAGCCCGTCTGGGCTGGAAATGTCTTCTAAAACTCTCCGGTGAAAGTTACTATGAGGGATAGAAGTAGTGAAGAGAAATATTCAAAAGCTTGCCCTTGGAGTGATACAGGTCATCACAAAAGTTGCGTCTGCAAACCTGAGGGAATTTCTACCTAACAAGGTAAACACATGAGAACAATTCAAACCAGTGAGATAGAAAGGGAGAAAATTAATATATAAAACCACTCATGTGTGAGGGTTTTTTTAATAGCATTTGTTTTGCACACTTCTCTGTCAACAACGGCAATGCCGTCAATGCCTTCAAGCAACGTGGAATTTCCTTCTCATGAACTCGGTCCCTGACCTCTATCTCCGGAGAGGCGAAATGTCACGGCTTGAAATCAAACAAGCAATTCTAATAATTATCTGCCACTTATAGTGCCTCTTTCCTGCACAGCATAGCAGCACCCTGTCAACTTCAACCTACTGCAGCTGGGGAAACTGGAAGAGAGTGGTTTAAATGATTGCTCTGGGTCTCACCAGAACTGAAGAGTAAATGTCCTGTCTTTCTGGCCAGCTCTCGTCCTTCAGGCCGCACTGCTTCCCTCAATGATTTGGTAGTGAAATCATGGCACTGGTATGCCTAAATCCTCTACCATCTTCACTTATTTTAGCTATTGTAAACACCAAATCATTATCCTGGTTATCTTAACTTAGATGGTGGACAAAGACAAGCGCTTAGAGGGAAAGAAAATAACAGGGGTGCATAGTGTGGCTTCAAGAAATCACTTAATGACAGGACGTGGAGAAACTCAAAGATAAAAATATCAGAAAGAATGACAAGAATGGTGCCGCAGCAAAGAGCAGCTAAAATTCAAGGAGAAGAGTGAAGCCCTAAAAAGGCAGGCTTGGAGAGAGCTGATATAGAATCTTGGAGGACATTGTTGCATGCCATGCACTAGAGAGATTAAATGACACTGGTGTTACACTGACATCAGGGATGAAGGACAGGCAAGAAAGAGCAAGTGTATCTATCTCATCCCTATTCTTCTCTGCAAGTGTTTTTTTCACGGTTTCAGTTAGTGTGCTACCAAAGGCATCAGCATAAATTGCACGATGTCGTGTGTTTTAGGCACGCATACGACTATGGTCCAAAAAGTGAGCGCTGTTGCCCTTTACATTCGCTCATAGTATACCCATTACTGGCTCCAAATCAGAGGAGACAGATTGCATGGGAGAATCTCGCCCTCTATCATCAGCCCATCTCTGGTCCAAAAAGTGCAAGTGTTCTGAGGCCCTTAGTGGGAAGTAAAATTAGAAAACCATGACAAAAATAAAACTTTGTTTCTTTTAATAGCCTTGTTTTATACTGAGATATTCTTCAGGGAATGCCCCACTGAAATGCCATCTGAAGCCAAATCTTTGACTACATGAAACTTGTCATACTTGTGCAGATGATTTAGAGGACTGCTTTTTGCTTTTATGTAATGGATGGTCATGAAAAAATGATTGCAGAAAAAAATTAGTTGACGTGTTCTGAAGAAGCTGGCTCAGGCTGTTAGCAGTGAAGGAGGAGGTAATTTCACCCCTCACCCCAGAACACAGTGACAGCAGGACCCACCGCATTCACACAATGCTGAACCGAGATTGCCATATGTCAAAATGTCTTCACTGCTGTCTCCAGGAAACCTTGTGAGGGGATAATGGTACACTAAAAGCCAGGTACATCCCAGACTGCTGAGGATTTATTTCCCACATTGTGACTAACACAAGTCTAAGGGTTAAATAATAATGCTTTTTGTTTAAACGAACCTGATATGCTTCAATGGAATTTTTTCAGCTCCTGTGTTATTGAAGTCGCCGTGTATTACTGAACCTTCGTGTCCCACATTTACGCAGATGCAATTCCGGCCACAAGCCAAGTCGTACGAGGGCAAAACACAAACCTCAAGAGCAGCAGGCTTAGGAAAATATACCATTTACAACCCCTGGCATGAAGTACTTTCAAAGGCCTAATTTTAGATGTACGCACAGGAATCAAATAGCAAAGGGATCAGTGGGGTGAGGAATGGAGAAATTTTTATTCAAATGTCAATTATAATTAACCTAGAGCATGATGATATTATCCTATCCCAGGGCATTCGTGGTGGCATGTAACACCATCCTTGGAAGCTGGCAGGACATCCTGAGAAAGACGTTCCTTGCCTCGGGTAACAAAACCGCCAAACAATTTCTGCCGACGCTTGCCCATGAAGGCTTGCTTTGGTGTCTGTCCATCAAGGGCTGGCCTCAGGCATAAGCAGACCAAGCAGCTTTCTTTGGACCTTTTCACCACTCTCCCCATTGCTGCAAGACCGCGCTGGAGGCATGTTCTGCACCACCATCCGTACCATAATCTTCCTTTTTCGCATTGCATAATTGCAAATTCCAAGAACTTGGGGAGAAGCAGTTGCTCTCAGGGTATGAAGTGAGCAAAAACTCCCAGTGCTTGAGCTCCTGGAGGCTCAGAGGAATCAGAAGGCAGTGTCGGTCCTCTTCCATCAGAACAGCCTCACAGCCTGCATCCCTGATCCTCCCAGGGGCTGTTTGTGGAATGCTGCCTACTGATGCTGTGGTCATGCCTGGAACTGTTGTGCTCCTCTACACTTTTCTATTTTTTTTTATCCTCTCTTCCCCTGCCTCTGGGTGGGGGTGGCAGCCATCCATGAGATGAGGTGGAGTCCCTTCAGCAGCAAGGGGAGTCATCAGGCTGGCACACTGCATGGGCTTTTTTCTCTACTCGTGCTGTAGACTCTTCCCAGAGTCAAACGATTTTACTGTGTTCCGCCAATATCCTGTCTAGTGAGACAGCATGGAACCTACTGTTATGCCACAGCAACGCATACAGAAAGCCTAAGGTCTAGAGCTTCAAAAATCTGAACCCTACGCTTTGGCTTGTGGCATAACTATATGTGTCAAAATGGGAGGATCCCAATTCCTCACTCCACTCCAGCGGTTTTGTGCTAGTTTAATGCTCAATTTCCATGTAATGAGGCTGTAATAAAAGAAGCGTAACGGAGTAAAACGGTGCACAACAGGCAGAGGCTTCATTTACAGGGAGCCCCAGAAAGCTCCCTTTGAGACTCTAGAGATCTAAGGTGCTCGCCACTGCCTTGCCACATCCAGAGACCTGCTCCAGAGCACAGGACAACCCTATTTCTTCCAGGTTTCTGTGCTGCCACCTCTCAAACTGACTTTCCCAGGGCCAGAGATGCACCTTACTATTGCCACTGTTCCTTGGCCAGGGAACCCGTTGCTCACTTGGTCCTACTTCTCCAGACCGTGTTCAAGAGCCCAGGCCTGACTAGTAACAAACCCTGCTAATCCTTTTGGTAGCTGAGATCAGAGTTCAGAGGTGATTCACATTTCACTCCCCACCCATTTCTTTATCTTCTGTTAGCTGAAGTGGAAAAGATCGAGATCTTCCTCCCTTCACGCCATTGTTGGAGAAGCATTGATGAGACTAACGATGCGTGGTCTAAATAGTTTCAGCTGTCCAGCAGGACAAAGTGGAGTTTATCTGACCAAATATGAATATCTCTAATGTGGATATCAACAGCTCACACTAGAATCTATGCTTCCTTTATAGCCGAACATGAACTTCCAGGCCACATACTAAAGCTACATCTCAGGAAGACCAGACAAATCATGCTTTCTCAAGCATGATTTCTTCAGGCAGCTCTCTTAGATGTAACTATCTGCACTGGAGGAATCTAAAATAGGCAAAATGAACTCTCTCTGTAATGACTCTTTCCATACTTCAGGAAGCTTCCAACAAGTCATTAACTGCATTTGAAGCACAGTGCCATGTCCCAGTTTCCTGGAAAACATTTAAATCACAGACAGAAGCTCCTTCTCATACAAACTGCATGTGCAGTCCAGCTAGGAGCTGGGATTACTGAATGCAGCTGCGTGATTGAATTTTGCTTGTTGAGACAGGAGAGCAACAAATTTGTCCTAGGTGATAATGGGGTTTGGGAACCAGGCGCCTCCTGACTTCACCTTTTAGGAGATACAGCGACAAGGGAGTTTTAAATGAACCTAACAAAAAGAAATTAACGTAAGATCAGAATGTCACAGCAGTTTGTAGACTTCAGTTTTTATGCAATTTAACAAATGTTGTCAGACTTTGAACAGCATTACAATGGTGGGTGATGACAGGCAGCACAGATCTTACACAGATCTGTTAAACTCAGTGCATGCAGAAGACTTCATTTGGGCCATAAGAAGGAATGGTTAAACATCTTCTAATGTACAGATAGCTGAAGCTATTGCTCAAGGAAATGGCTAGCCATCACTATAAAGCTGAAGCAGAAGCTAAGAGATCACCAAAAACTCAGAGATTCTCTGAAAGCTGATCACAGGTCCAGGATGCATCAGCTGTGGCACAAGCAAAAAGCTGCAGAAAGCAAGAGAAAGGCACCAGATGATGACTAATGTTGTCACGTCCCAAAGAGAAAGCACAGGCAGAAAGTATACTACCTGGAAGATTTGTCTTGGAAATGGTGAGGAAGAAAACTGCCAGATATTTGTTTTCACTGCATTCACAGAAACTGGTTTTGTGCAAAATATTACATTCTTTGTAAATAATCAGTACAATCCCAGAGAGCTGGTATTGACTTCAGTAATCAAAGTTCTTTGCAAACCCCGAGCATTGGGTAATGTCTCCATCCATGGGGCATTAACAGATTGCCCAGGAGCCTCAGAAATTAAGGAAAAGGTAGATTTGTGTGGCTTGCACTGAAAAAAGGTAGAACTCTCAGTACCTTGATAATGCAGTGCCCAGGACAACTTTTTATTTGGTGACTCACTGCTGAAAGACTGCTCTGTGTGCTACTTGCCCCTCTGTTTAGTTTGGACACACTGTACTCAGGGATGCTACCAAAATCAATATTGTAGATAAGATTATAGACTTGGCTAGAGTCAAGAAGATGCTGCAGAAAAAAATAAAAACCAGTAATTTGAAAGTGCATGGCATAAAGAGTACCCTATTCATTTTCAAGCAATTGGCTACCCATAAGAAAAACTAAAAACGTCCATGGCAGATGTCAAAGAAAGAGTAAGGAGACACCTTCCTTCTTAATAGATTTTAAAACATTCCCCATCAAAAAGGACATAATGGAATCAGAAAAGGGCAATTTAAATAGTTAGAGTAGTTTATGGTGCAGCCATAAAGTAACACTAAAGGTAACGGGCAGGGAGGTATCCTACCCCTAGTATAACTATTTGGGATACTGAGAATTACCAGAAAATAGACCACTGAAGCCTATTCACTATCCCTAAACAGCATCTCCATTGCCACTGTCCATCAGATTTCTCTCCGGGCAGAGGGAAAAGAAAGCAGGGAGAAATACAATGGTTATGGGATATAAGAATGAAGATAAGGGAGAGTGGGAGTTAGAGAATGAAAAACAGATAAACAGGGCACCAGAGGTACACCCTGAACAGAGCAGCTGGCGGTGCCCTGGTGGGAGGCTGGGTAGCAGCAGGCCTGGCAATGACAACACCAGAACCTTTTTTCCTGTGCTTTTATGATGTTTAAAAATAGCCCCTGAACTGAAAACAAACAACATGGCTTAAATTCTTGGGGACTGGAGCACGTCCCTTCCTACTTCAAAGCAGTGGCTCCACCTGGCTGTGCTTTGGAAGGATTGGGATGGGATGACAATCCCGCAGGAGACCCAAACAAGGCATCTGGGAGCCAAATTTGTGGTTGTTCCCAGTGGTGAGAACAAGGTCTTCTGTGATAGACAAGGAGCCTCCATCTCCACGGTCCAACCACAGCTGACATGGATTTCTCCTTCTTCTCCACAATAGGGTCACACCCTGCTCTCTTTCATGCCTTAATAAATGCTTTCCTAAAAGGTTACAATGCCAGGTGATGGGCATGCTCAGGGCTAACTTAGGTGACTTTGCAGACAGAGCTATACTGGGGACAGAGCTATACTGGGGAACCAAACTGCCCTAAACTAAACTTGCATGCAGAGTGGAGAGACAACGGCTCCCTGGGTTATTCCCTGTGATATGTGGGTCAATGACTGAGAATTTGCTGGAGCTTTCCGGGCTCGGAAAGCACTCTTCAATCACAGCTGAGCCACGAAAGGTCAGTGTTTGACTAAAGAACTAGAAGAGGTTTTCTCTGAAGTGCCTCTTTGTTTAAAGAGCTTAAAAGGGGGAAGTTTAGTAAAGCACAATAAATAAACTCTGGCAATCCACTTTGAACACGTTTCTTATCTAAGGTTTCAGAAAAGCAGTGAATTTTATCTATGATTTGGGAAAGCAGTGAGTCTGGGGCTGAGGCAACAGTAGCAGGTGTCTTGGGACCTGCACCTGCCCCAGTAGCACCCGGGCTCCTCTCCAGTTGATTTATCTTTCCATTTGAGCACAGAAAGCAATAATAAAAACTCGTACTTTTTAATATAGAGACTTGTTCTTTATCATGAACAGCAGTCTGGCTTCTCAGCTACATATGTGAGCATGGGGTTTGCATCCCCATCGGAGGTATGAAAGTATCGGCGTCTGTCTTTGACTGTTGTATCTGAGCTTCTACTAGCAAGAGATAATTAGACAGGAAAGCATGTATGAATAATTTATTATAGCATGTAGATGCTTTCAGGAGATGAAGATACTAACTACAAAAGTGCTCTCTGCTCAAATGGGAAATGGCACAAGTTCAGAGGCTGAAAGCTGGAGCATTATAAACTCAAATGAGAAATAAAATCTAGATTTTGACTGATGAGGTTGTTTAACAGTGGACCAGATATTGCCATGGGCATAGTAAAGTTTTCATCTCTTAATGTCTTTTTATCAGAAGAAGGGCAAGGTTTTGAAGAAGGCATATTCTAATCAAGTGCTAACTGAAGAATCCCCCCAAAAATTATTGGCAGAATTATTGGCCAAAATGAAAATGCTTGCAAGGGACTAGGGGACAGAATTTGGCAACTGCTGGTATCCTTGGCTTTCAAGTCACTCTGTGACTCTGCAAAGTTATCTGTCTATAATAAAATTCACCAGCTTACTGTTTTGGAATTGATACAGAATCCAATAACCCCATACAATACAATCTGTGTTTTAGAAGTATTTGTTCTAAAGTTAAGTCCCAAGCCAACTTTTCTAATACTTTAGGGTCTTTGAAGGCTACACAGTCCTTAACTCAGCTCTCAACCTGACTGTCTATCTTCTGGTTATTTCAGGATCAACAGACATTATACAGAAAAAGTCAGAACCTTTGCTGGCCAGCACGTCAAGCAGGAAAATTTCAGTCCCATGCAGGCTTTCCAGTACTCAGCCCATTACAGGACACATCAGTTCTCTCTGAACCTGTTCCGGGGCTGGGTTCTTGGCCAACAGGAGATGTCTTCTGCTGTGCTTGTCAGGACAGCACCAGATCATTTGAAATAACCTATTTTTAATTACAAATCAAATAATCCTGTTGAATTTGATTTCAACTTTCTACTTATATTTGGATTTTAGATCTATTTTCCCACACGCAGACTGATTCTTACTGGTTGGTTGTGATTAAAATACGTTGGTTTGTTGCTAAAAGTAGCCCATAACTACAACTGGTATTTCCTTTTTGGTAGCCAAAGTGATATACTATAAACACATTAAATACATAGCTTAAAAATACAATCCTTGTGCTGAATGAACAAGAAAAGCTTTAATTGGAACATGCTATTCATTTACAACAAAATGGTACCTTAGACAAAGAAAGCATTATTCATAGAAAATTAATCAAACTAATGGTTTCTGATTGGCATGTTCTTCAGCATTTTAGAACTAATAGATGTCACCCTCTCACACCTCATTTTTATAAGTAAATTGAAAAAGCAAACCTGGCTTTTTTGCCTTCTTCAAATCCCAGCTGGTTTCTCAAATTCTATTACATTATTGAAGTAGGTATTGGATTGAACACATCTGATAGGAAGAAAATATCCTTCCAGCAGAAGAGACTACAAATTGTCAAAAAGAAATGTAATATTTCAGCCAATTCTCTTTCCAGAGGTCAGCTAGTGATTTCATAAGTAAGTTCACTTTTACATGAATTTCATTTAAGCAAATATGTACTGGCTAGATAGTATTCCTGATATAACCTAAAGGTTTTTGATACCATAAGATCAGGAGTTAATATAGGTCATGATGATTCTTTAAATGCATTTAAAATAAATCCATTAAAGTGCATTTGTTTTTAATAAGGAAAACAACAATTTGATTTTATATTTTTAGTTTAGACTCTTGTCAGCTCACTGTCTGCTACTATATTCAAACACCCTTAGGACCCGGAGAAGTTTTTCCCTGTCTGTTTCTGACAAATATCCTATGCAAACTTCTCAGTGTAATCAGAAGCTTGTGACTCACTTCTGCACTTGGATCACATAAGGACAACAAAACAAATGTAAATTGAGCAAGATAGCAATATCTCTTTGGCTCCAAAGCCCCTGAGTTCAATCTCATGGATTCAGGGAATTATACATCTCTTTTTTTCAGTCCTATGCTTGGGGTTTTTTGTACTTCTTTTTCCCCTCCTTAACATGCTAGCTGTGCTTTCACGGAGGATTTTGGAGCATTTTAAATCCTTCCTAAGCTATGAGACAGATAGGCTCGCCCACTGTGAGCTTTGGCATTTATGTTTAAGGTATTGCCCTGAAAAATACCTTTTGTCTTTAAAACAAAAAAACATTCTTTCGGCTTTCTAAATATATGCCTGATTTGATTTACCTTTATATTATAAAGGCGTATTGCCTGGGAAAAAGTATTGAGCCCAAAGATATGTAGATAAATGAATATATGTATGGTTATATTTTTTTTTTTTAAATACATATATATGCACATATAGACATACATAATTTGTGCAAAATTGGCCAAAAATTATCTCAATCCAGGAACAGATTAAATAAATGTCTATTAGAAATGTGACATCTGGAGACTTCTCTTCAGACTCAGTATGAAACAAGGAAAGATCCTTATTTTTGAAACAGTGTTTAGCTTACATGTTTAATTTTTTTCCATGACATTTCACAGGATTGATTATTGGCTTTACTGACACTTTCTAATATCATTGTTGCTCTTTACCTCCTCCTGCTGTGCTCCATTACCAACCCAGTGCCTGGAAGAAAGTTTATTTCTTTTTCTATTCTCCTTTTCAAAGGTATAATTAGTGGTTTTCTGTGCATAAGGGCAAGCACATGTATGCATTTGTGTTCATTTATGGTTTACATCTGCAAACGTATGTGTATATATATATGCAAATATACATTCAGAATTTTGTTTGCCATTACAAATACTCTACAATTGAAAATTAGCAGTAAAATAGTAATTATGCATAATTTTAATGTTTCTGAACTGAGGAACTGTGTTAAGAATATGAGAAATTATTCCCATTGGGAAGATTAACAGCATTGAAATGAGCTCTTACCTGCATGCCTGCATGACAGCTGACTCCAGCAAGGAGCACACCTTCTCCCAGGACCCCCAAGCCAAGCAGGATTCCGTATTGGTGCAGATCCTTTCTAGTCTGGACTGGATCAGTTGACAGGATCAGGACCAAAAGGAGTAACTACTCTGCTGAAGTCAGTGAAGTTTTCAAGGGGATCTCTTGAAAGTTTTATTAGGTAGCATTCTTCTCTGTGGTGAAAAAAGAGAAAAGCAAGGAATTGTGGGGTCAAAACGAATGTGGTATCCAGTGGAATTTACATTATCTTGTGTTGTCTTGATATACTTCCATTGGTCTTCCCTAAAATTTCTAAAAGATGCATGCATTTCCAA